>JASAND010004232.1:0-63040 GCA_030248195.1 Trissonchulus latispiculum | reverse complement strand
TGTTGACACATGTATACATGTTGACACATGTATACATGTTGACACACGTATACATGGTGACACATGTATATATACATGATGTTGACACATGTATACATGTTGACACATGTATACATTTTGACACATGTATACATGTTGACACGTTTATACATGTTTACACATGTATACATGGACACATGTATACATATATATATATAAATAAATAAATAAATATATATATATATATATATATATATATATATATATATATATATATATATATATATATATATATATGTATGTATACATAGAAAGTGGGAGTCTGGCTCTGGAGGAGTTTGGTGTAAACCAGATTGCATGAGCGGTTAGAGCTGAATGCGCTCTAGGGTAGGCATACATCTACACATGCGTACATGTTTGCACCTGTGGACATGTAGATGGACACATGTTTTGGGGCTGCTGTCGGTCCGTCTGTGTCTCTCATCTCTTTCAGGTGTGGTCTGGGGTCTACACGTCTACATTTCTGACCATGTAAATGTAGACATGTATTTTCGTTGGGCCTCTAAGTTGGGGTATTCCCTCGTCTCTTTCTCCCTTCTACGCGTAGGTCTTGGACGGGTAAACCCTTGCACACATGTAGAATGTATAGTTTAGAGCGCGGCAAGACACACTCACGTGGACAAACAAAAAAATTAAATCGTCGGAGAGCTGCTTATGTAACAACTAACTGTTTGGAAACCAGCGTAACAGCGTTGTTTGAAAATTGTCTTCAAAGCTGTAAACTTTAGAAATTTGGTTCACCAGAGCCTTTATTTTTCAAATTGTCGTAGAATTTGCGCTTCCTTCTTTTTCAGTTTGTCGTAAAGTTGGAAGTATACATTATACACGTGTCCATTGTCGTTAGGTCTTGAATACATGGAAAAACAACCCAATTCTGAGTGAGTGAGAGTGCGAGTCATCTCGCCCTTAGGATCGGATTACCCCTGCGTGTATTATCTGGCGAGGCTGTCCCGACCGTCTCCTGTAGTCGGTCAGTTATCCATCTGTGCCACGGTCTCCGCGTCTGCTACGTCAGGGCGTGGTAACGGTGTTAGTACGTAGGAAAACCTACTCGCCCCGCTACATTAGGCTGCCAGGAGCTCAGGGATTTCTTGCCTGAACCCCTTCGTAAACTGTTTTCAAATTTCTGTCAATTTTTGTTTTAGTTTCGTTGGTGTTTCCCCCGTACTTCTTCGCGTTCAGCGCACGAATTTTTCCAACTTTTCTTAGGTAGGTAAATCCCCCACCTAGGATTAAAAATCTGAAAATTTTTTCTCTAGGGTCTGACTGTTTGTTTTATTTTATTTTATAATTTTTCTTTATTATAAGGTTTATCAAATGCGAAATAAGCAGTAGAATATAACAATAATTTTAATTAATGCTTCAAAATTTCTGGTTTTTACAGAATTTTTATTCATTATATATTCAACGAAGTTGATTTTGTATATGAGTTAAGGGGAGGGTCGCTTTTTTGGACGATTTTTCGACCTTCTTCGATTTTGCTCATTTTTACATATTTTGTACTCCCAATGGGTCCGCGAAACAAGACTAGTGCGTTTTGCGCAATATTGCTTCTATCGTTCTGTAGAGTCCTTCAAAGGTGACTCCGACATGTGTTAAACATAGGAAAATGAAAAAGTTAAGGTAAAAAGTTTGTTTCCAAAAATTTTTTCGCTGTGTGAGACTCAGTTCTGAAATTTTTTCACCCTTGTTAAGGACATAATGTAGAGTGCAGCGAGTGACCTTGGTGCAATTCTGTTGAGAATTAAAATTTTGGCAAAGTTTTAAAGTCAGAATTTGTGAAAATTCCGAGTTTGGCTATTTGCCAAAATTCCAATTTTCTCCGTCTTGTTTCGCGGATCCATTGGGAGTACAAAATATGTAAAAATGAGCAAAATCGGAGAAGGTCAAAAAATCGCCCAAAAAAGCGACCCCCCCTTAAGTAGTTATTTTGGCATTTCAGCGTTTCAGGCTAATCATATTCCACCATCAAAGCATAATTAGTTGCTATATTTATGAGCAAAACTTAATTCATAAACTGAAATCTGCATTATTTCTGGCTTTGGTGCAAAATTTCCCCCCGGAAATTTCACACCGGTGTAATTTTTCTGGGGGGAAAATCCACACCGGTGTAGTTTTTCCGGGGGGAAATTTTACACCGGGGGAAAACTGCACCGTGACATCAACAACTTTCAACATTGCAACAATGCAATGCAACTTAACGCAGTCTGGTGCGAACTTCTGTTGGAAACTATATGTAAACCTTGTGTTTACATGCGCTTTGCAATAGGGATCTTATGAGAAATGATAACTGAATATGAAGATAGAGTCTTACTATTCTGCTTTTGCAATAAGTAAGTGTTTTCTGGCTAAGCTAATTTGCGTCTTAAATAGAACCGTGGGAATTAAACTTTATATCAATAGTGCAATCTAGCAAATTTGTAATCATCACCATTCTAATATATTTTCTTGCACTTTGGGCGCAGAACGTTGAAGTTTATTGAATCGAGCCATACAGTGGATAATTTGTCATCCTCTAAAACAGACCCCAGTTTGTAAGATGAACCATATATATAAACAGCTTATGAAAAGAAGTGATTTAATAAATTGACTTTGTAATGCTACCAAACATCAACAAACTGCCCTTGGATCTGATCATTTTAAAGAGGAAAGAAAACACATTAACCAGATTGCCGAGAGATTTTCAAAGATTAAAGACAAGGAAAACATCTCAGTCATGTTGATTTTATTTGATTGGCTGAGAACTTGTTGCAAATTAACTTTACCAACTTGTAGAGCCTGTCAGTGTCAGATAATCATAGACCCTATTTCTTTAATGATTAAACGGATTATATTAAAATTAATCCGCATTAAAGAAACAGCACCTCGAATTAAGCGGATTAAAATTTAATCCGGCGGAGCTAAACGAGTTAAACGGATTAAATTTAATCCTGTTTCTTTAATACACCTAGGACTAAAATTTTAATCTAATCCTGTTTGTTTATTCCCACTTTTTTCGGCCACCTCACCCCAGTTGGTATTCCGGTTAGGGGTAGTGTCAGCTTGTTTTCAAAGTTTGTTGGGGTGTGGGGAGCTGACATTGAATAATTGCAGTGGCAATTATCCGAGGTGTTCTCCAAGGCTGTCGAGGCGTTCATTACTTCAACCGTAATGAAGGACCCGATGCAGCGCTCACCAAGCACCTTGCACATGCTCGGTGAATTGCCGGAGGGGGGAATTCAAGGTTTCCCTGAATTGCTATCTGCGGCTCCTGCTGGCGTCGGCACGAACGACTGTCTGAGTAGATCTATCGTTCGATTAAGGATCCTAAGGATCCCAACTTTCGTGTTTGTGGTTGATGTGTGCAGAGGGTACATCAACATTTCCCTCCGATCAACCTGTGCATGGCGTTAAAGAAATGTTGTTAGTCACCGGCAATCAAGCCTAATTTCTAGTAAAGTAATGTAACTTAGCTGATCCACTTCCAATTGTACAGGTAACTTTGTCTGCGCCTGATAACCCCTGACGCAGGAGGGGATCCATTGTCTCATTCAGTCGACTAGTCGTGATGCTGTTGCGAGCAACCGAAGCTTCATCGGCATTCCTCTGCTGTACCATGTTGTCATACTCTTATCGAAATAAGCACTGTCGCTTATGGCTTTGGTACTGGTTTGATTTCTCGAGTCCATATAGACATAACCCCGGTCCAAATGCATAACAGTGTAATAACCAAAATTTAGTGCCACTTTGGACGGTCTGTTGGAAATTGTGATGCCACAGTTAACGTCTTACCTGAGTAAGATGGAGAGGGAAGCTATAAATATAAAACCATGTTAAATATGTATCTACAAAAATAAAAACATTTGGTTTGTAATACATATCTAAGATCCGTCATAACTTTAGTTGAAACATAGTGAAAGCGACTGAGCCGGTTTGGTAGTTTATTCCCGCAGAATAAACTTAAGGTTAGTTTAAAAGAGTTTAAATTCTGGGTGTGATCGCTTTACATCCTGTAACCAAGTAATCAAGAAATGTGGGTATGCTTCTAGCTTCTGGGCTGTCTGATTTTAAGTTTATAAATTTATACATTCGGAACTTATCTTAAAAAACGGCCTCTTCTTGATCAGCATCGGATCGGATCAGAACCTTATTCCCACTTCGGATTAGAAAATGGAAGAGTTAATTGTGTCGGTGTTCCTTTAGAGAACCTTAATCCGTGCAGCTACTTGGATTAAACGGATTAAACGCTGGTGGATTAAAATTCTTGATCGCTGTTTTGTTAATGGCGGATTAAGCTGATGAAAATTAATTCGTTCAATTCGAGGATTAAAAATGGTCGGATTAAACGAGTTAATTTTATCCGTTTATATCCGTTTATCCGTTTATATCCTGCATTAAAGAAACAGCTATTAACACTTTAATCTTTAATCCGTTTAGTCCGACCATTTTAATTTTTAAAGAAATAGGCCCATAGAGACATTCCTGGCAGAGATCCTTGTGAATGGTTGAAATTAGGAACGAACAGGAAATAAAATATTACTTGATTCACAAAAGTCCCATTTACGAGAGTAAGTTAGATCGGAGATCCATGGTTAACAAAGGTTCAAACACGATCACACAGATGGAATGTCCGTAGAGGCTTTAAAATGTTACAGAAATTTTTAAAACAGTACAAAAGTTTGAACGTTGTAGTAGAAACCGCTATCGATTGAGGCGTTAACCGATGAGCTTGTAGCGACAATTTAAGAAATACAATAATCAAAATGTGACAAATTGCAAAACCTTTTCAGTAGGTAACACCTTGGTGTCCTGAATTCATTTGCAAGTTAAAACTTTCTGGTCAAGAGCAGAATGCCATCGTTTTGCTATTTTCTCCATCATATTTTTCTAACTCTTCCCTTTTAAAAATACAGCAAAAGCATAGCCACTTGCAAATACAGTCGTAATGTTAGCTGTGTCTCTCTGATCTCTCTCAATACATGTTGCAATTTATTGATCCCACACTTCCATGTTTTCTTCACCTTCACATCATAGAACGAAACGTTGAAATTTGTGACTTTTGCTTATCGTCTGTTTTTGCTTTGTTTTTGTGTTTGCAATTTTAAGCAAAATCACGAACAGTGGTAATCATTAGTACCCTTGAGCTT
Source organism: Trissonchulus latispiculum (assembly GCA_030248195.1). Lineage (NCBI taxonomy): Eukaryota > Metazoa > Nematoda > Enoplea > Enoplida > Ironidae > Trissonchulus > Trissonchulus latispiculum. The sequence continues at coordinate 57,875 of JASAND010004232.1, read as the reverse complement.
GGCGGGAAAATCAAATCAAATAAATAAAAGAATGAACGAACGTTTTGAAAACAAAGTATCATTTTGTTACATGTATGCAGTCATTTGAGGAGAGACCTTGAATTTGATTATTGATTAATGGCTTAGTTTAAGCGATAATCATTTGCAGCCAGCTGCATTAACCTATGTGTAATGTATGCGTTTTTGACTTGAAACATATTGTTTATTCTTAGTTTGTATTCAAATGACATTGATGACATCCAGGTTAGCGATTTTTCATGGGAATATCGGCGATGCAAAGGCAGACGCACACCTGTGCGTAACTTTCGCAAAACTCCACCGATTTAGTTCAAATTTGGTATGGAAGCATTTGAACACATTTCTGATTGATTGGTAATAAAATTTTAGAAGTTAGAAAATTTTAAATTTTTAAGTTTTCCAAGGAGGGACCAAGGGGAACCAAAAAATTTTTTGTCTCCAGTTTTGTTGAAAAGATGTATATAGGGTTTTCAGGGTCGCTGAACACGAATCTGAAAACAGTTTTTCGTTCCAGCTTTTGGTTAGCTAGATATGAGCTTAAACATTAAGCTTACAACTTTAGCTTATATGTAATAAAATAGGGCTTCTGAGGGTTTTGTTTAATCAATGTTTAACTCTCAACAGCACTGGACTTAAGCTCGTTTTGGTGTTCCATGGGATTTACATTTAAGCCTCCAACCCACAGAATTACCTCTCAATTACAATAATTCCAGATTCGACTGAAAGTGCTACTTTATCCATGTTTCGTTACCTCTTCTTCAGGTTCTAAACTTGTTAGCTGGATTAGTGTCAGAAGTGGTACCCAAGCTTAGTTTTCAACTAATTACTCAGTAATATTCGCTAACTCCTGTTTAAACAAGACCTAAACAGTAATCCCTAGAAAAGGCAAGACTAAAATTTGAGTTCTATTAATTTCAGATTAACAAGTTATCAGTTCATCAAACAAACCAAACAACTTAAGCATAATAAGGATATCTGCAGGTTCGCTCACAACAAGTACAAAAGATTACTAATTACTGAACAAGTACTAACAAGTTGACGCAGCAGATACGAAGACCAATCACTGACAAAAACGCATGAGCTCTTTATAATCGGGTCTATGCAAAAACGCAAGAAACTTCAATCACTAAACGTTTTCAATAGTTAGTTCCCTGTATTTTTGAAACACCATGAAAGACCCTTTTCAAAACTTGGCACAACTCCGACTTCCAACTTACGCTTACCAATTGATATCCGGTTGAAAAGGAGCAGGTCAGGCAACGGTCCAGAAATGAGGATAAGGAAGATGCAAGAGAAATATAATTTGGGGGGCTCAAAAATAGATTAGCTGAATCAGATTACTCGTAGATAGGCCGGTCAACTCACAACTCTCAACCGGGCTCAGTTCTCTCCCAGTGAGTAATAGACAAAAACTGCGCACAGCTCTCACAGAGCACCACTATAAACAATAGAAAGTATTAGCCTCTGAAAACACAACCGATTCTAACTGAGTCTGCCCTAAGACTGACTTGGGTGAAAAACAGGAGTCGACACTGGGTCAGTCACCCAGCTTATCTTTTCTTTGTCCTGACTGAAAACTGTCACTCAGGATTTGCGGTGAGCGTTGGAAGTCTTTAGGAGTGCGGCCAGAATTTTTCTGAAGGAGAAGTTTTGCCTTTCTTATCGTTTCCTAATTGATTTCTAAGAGGCTTACCTGGGGACGAAAAACTCCCCAGGTAAGAAGTTTGACAAATATTTTCCAATTTCAGTTTCCAGATAAAACAGTTACCGACCCCACAATTGACACAAACAGGAAATTTCCATGTGCATCCACAATCCCAAACAGGGGGCTAGAGTCATGCTAACACAATTATCAAATTTACATCAGTTAATATTATCAGTTGTAGAATTAGCCCAACCACAATTAAACAATTAGCCTAACCACAAATAGACAATTAAACAAACAAACAAACAAACAAACTACAAACAAGCATCTTTTTGTCACTTCTGTACACTTCATCTCAATTCCAAAACGAGTTTCTTATACAATCCAATCCCATATTCAAGATTCGTAGGCTCAGCTATAGACAGTACAAGGGTAAGAGTAGCAGGCCCTGAGGCCCAAAATATACAGACAAAAACAGTCAAAACGTAGGCTACCCATCACATATATCTAGCTAACGAAAAGCTGGATCAAAAACCCGTTTGCAGATTCGTGTTCAGCGACCCTGAAAACCCCTATATACATCTTTTCAACACAATTGGAGACAAAAATGTTTTGGTTCCCCCTTGGAAAACTTAAAAATTTAAAATTTTCAAAATTTTTAAATTTTATTACCAATCAATCAGAAATGTACTCAGATGCATCCATACCAATTTTGAACTAAATCGATTGAGTTTTGCGAAAGTTACGCGCAGGTGTGCGTCTGCCTTAGTATCGCCGGAATTTCTATCGCCGAAATTTCTAAGTACGTATTGTTTTGGAGCCTTTCTGAACAAAATGATTAATGACTAATGGGTTGAAATTGTCAGATAATTAATATACCTGTTTAAGCTTAATATACCTAATGTGACAATCAAAACCATTTAACTGCACCATTAGAGCGAGATTTTACAGAACCATGCAACTCCAGCGGCAACCATGGAACTTCGCGCTCTACTACAGTACAAGACTACACATCACTTGAAGTTGAACATTCACTTTGATTAAAACATCACTTGAAGTTGAACGTCTTTGCGATACTTGCTCGAAAAATATGGACTTCAGCTGACTTGATAACATGTCTTATTTATTGGTACATTGTTACTGCAGGTTTATTTATGCTCATCTCTTGAGTGGCCCTGAATTAAATCGAATGAACCAAGTTTGTTCTTTCTATTTAATAGTTCTACTCGAGTATAAATAGGTGTGCAACCTTAAAGGTTTAATGCTTAACCTTTTAAACGAATAAGGAGCCTACTTTAACAGTACTTTTAAAACGAATGGAGTCAAATATTGGTTCTAAAGTGTTGGTCAACTGGACTCACAACGCTTTAGTGTTCCATACTCTATCTTTGGTGCTACAGAATGCTTTATCTTTGGCGCTACCTTTAATATTGTAATCACAATAATATAGCGACTGCATAGTATTGCATTGTGGATTTCAGTGAGTCGTAAAACCAAAACTGATACTATTTTAATTTATAAAGTTTCACTCAGCAACTTTAACTGCCAAAACATTATACATAAATAAACAAAGCATTATTTAAAAAGAATCAAAGTTATGACAGTTGAGCAGACACAAAAGCCGAGTAATTATGGCATCCAAACGTAGCGATTATCACTCAATGCTTATTTGGCATGTTTACTGTCTCACAATATTTGCTACAAAAATTAGTACACTAGCATAAACAGTTAACATGACATGCGCCTATAAGATTTCTGTTCTCTAACGTGTTCCACATTGAGTAATAAAAAGTCAGATGGATGCCATTGTCCAGATACATCAGTTCGGTGATCGGATAATGTGATACGAATTCGAAAGCATATTGTGTGCCGCTTAAACTGGAGTATGCTAAAATGAGGAACTTGACACTGAAGAGCTTCTTGTCTTCCAGAGCCTCAATTGAATCTGTAACTTATCAATCATCAAAATTTCGCTTTGGCTCCTTGCTCCTTGATACCTAGAATCTTTCGTTCGCACTTATTTGATTCGCCTTCATTTATGAGAAACCTTAGTCCGGAATCACACAAAGTCAATGTATAGCCATTGACCATGCAAACAGTCCGCTGTTTACATACGTTACCATGGCCCTTCTTGTACAAACCTACTTCCTAACAGCTCTGCAGTTTTGATCTGAAAAATAAACTAATTCTAACACACATAAGCAATTTCAAGAATCATTGGGAATACCTCCATTCGAGGCTATGCCACTGGAGGCAGGACTCGGATGTCCTCTACCTCCCTCTGGATAAACACCTTCGAAGTATGAGATATCATTAGTTCCTTACTGACATGGCGAAATCTTTCACAGAAAATAAAGTATAAATAAAAATTGGAACTTTGTGCGAAGCTGAGTGCCAGAAACGTGATAGTATAAAATACTCTTGACATGTTTCCAATGTTTAGGTCGGCAATAGCTTCATTCAAACAGTGTTTCGAAACAGCCCATTCACCCATTACATAAACGAACGCAAAGCGAGTAATTCCATACAAAATGCAGTAGAATATCAAAGGAACACTTAGTGTCAACTGCAAATAACATAGTTGTGCATCCCGCTTGAATTTCATTTTCTCCTCATTGTTTGCAATTTCTTTTCGAAAATATGCTTTCTTAATCAAACCACTCACAACTAGCGACGTTGCTATTGTTGCAACTAGTCCTTGAAACAAAGAAAAGTAAAGCTGGAATGTCATCATGGTTCTAAAATGAATTGAATAAAATTCAAACTTGAAAAATAAGTCAAACCCATATACTGCACCGCATAAAACCGATACTACGCTTGCTGATGCTACAAACTTGCAATTATTAACAAATTTAAAGTGAAAAGGAAACCAAAGTGCAATACTTCGCTCAATGGCCACCGCAATACACAGATTGTCGCTGATGTGGCTAAATAAACTCATGCTGGTTATCCCATAATAACCCTTAATGAACTCAAGGAAAATGTCTTTCCCAAATAGTTTACATGTCTCTGCAATTCCTTGCAATAGGGAAATTGTATTGGTGCCAAGTCCAACAATAGAGATTAAGCGATGATACTTGTAGCTGACTGCTGAAAATTCTTTTCGGTTGAGTACGATTAAACTAAGCAGACTTCCCATCAGTCCAGCTGCTCCAAATAATGTCCAATATGCAATCGTCACCTTATAAAGCATCCGTCTCATGTCCAGGTGGTATTGATAGGCTCTTTCGTAAACTAGCAAGTCATCATATGTCATGCAGACGGACATGTTTTCCCAGAACTTTGCTAATGTTGTCATTGCTTTTGAAAAACGTTGTGCACACTATAAATAAAAGCTGTGCAGGCTGAAACAAATAAACTCACTGCATTACAGCAGAATAACTGTGAGTGAAGTTTAATCCAGAGTTCAGCTTCAAGTTTAGCTTTTCAGCTCTATAGTTTATAGATCTATATATAATATTTAAATGAGTTAGTCGAAAACTGGAAGCATGTATGACACTGCTCCCTGCCAATGAGAACTTGATAAGATGAGGTATATAATCAAAACTGTTGAATTGGCAAGGCAACTTACTACGATAATGCGTCTAATGCCAAAAACCGAAACTTTGTTATCTTTCCGCCTAAAAATATGGCACTGGTCCCAGAATGTTAAATACGGAAATAGGATATTTCGCAGGTTTCAGTTACTTACGTAAGAATTAAAGCCGTATGAGTGAAAATAGCCGAAAGGAACTAGCACCTTAAGTGTAGAGGTTGTCTTTACGATTACTAAAAGAAAACTAATGTTTTCAAGTTTTGACGAAATTTCAACGTAAAGACCACCTTCAAAAATACATATTTTCGCATTCGACAATACAGAACAAATAACTGACACTCTAGTATACAGGTAATTAGCGGTTTTGAGGGTTTTAAAGAAATTTTTAGGAAGTTCTGAGGAAAACTGACGAAACAACTTCAGGAAATAAAATTGCAGAAGAGGTAGTAGCGACTACCGCTACCGCCTATGCTAAATGTCTGTAATAGCCCCTTTACTTTCGAGTCGCTTTGCCTCTTTTCCTCTAGGCTATGTGTCTTTCCAAAAGTAATGTTTACTAAAAGACTGCATTAAACCTCGTGTTGTGAAAGAGCATAAAAATTGGACTGGAATAGGATCTACCTTGCTTCAGCAGAATCTGGATGTATACTGGTGTACTCAAAATCTTTTGATTTACGCATTTCTATTCCGCTGGAGCGGAATATATTCCCGGCTTTGTTGTATGTAAAGCATGTATGTTGTTGAAATTCTCCAATGCCTGCTCCATCTCTAACACATGGGCCAGTATATGTATTTTTTAAAGTCAACCAAAAACAATAAAAGTAACGGTATCAACTTTTGGAAAAAATGCATCGGAGTCTGCTCCTAACGTTTCATTGAGTTTTGGTATAAATCATCTGAAATAAAGCAATAAAATAAATCTCTCAAATCATCTCAAATAAAGCAATTTGGCTTTATTTGTAAATCAAATACTCCGCAGCTGTTGATCGATTGGTAAACTTTCACAGAAAAAATCAGTAATAATTCGCAGAATTAGCAGACCACCAATATTAGTTACGATTAGTTATCTAATTAGTAATAAATCTAAGCAAATTAATTCAAAATAAACTAAGCCATTAATTGAAATGGTGTAGTGGTTAAGACATTGCTACCATCGCAATGAACCGAGTACGATTCCAGGTTGGAGGTGGTTTGTAATTTTATAAAAAGGGTTTAAAAGAATACATACAGAAGTTTAATACAGGTGTTAAATATGTTAAAAGAAAATCCTGACATTTATTCTAGCTGGTTATACAAAGTGGTCTGTAAACGTGAAGACTTTACGAAATTCTTGGGGCACCAAAAATTTAGGAAGTTACGAAAAAATAGTTTCTTTTATTCTCTGTGCCCAAAATTTTGAAGTCATTCTGTGGAATACAGTCAGTGGAAGCTGTCTCAAATTAGATTTGACATGAATACGGTTGATGATGGCGGGCTAAATAAATTGCTAAATTCGAATCCGAAAATCTTATTTACGATTACGATACGTCAATAGCTCAACAGCGGAATATCGCCCCTTTTAGGAGCATACTTGTTATGTCTAACGCTATGATGTGATACAAATGAATCAGTCATTAAGGCACATTCGAAGACATCCTCCGAAACAAATTAGATGAAATGGGATGTTGAGCACGATTGACGCAGAAACTTTTTTCTATTCCTGCAAACAGTTTCATTCAAAATTTTGCAAAACTAACTAGGCATTCTGTCTAATTGAAACTACTGAGAATAGTTGAAGTAAATCCAACAGTAGAACATCCGCATCACTTTCTGCCCCCGACATGAGCAAAATGAACATTCTATGTGCAATAGTTTCATGTTTAAATTACTGGGGATAAAGTGACCAAACATTTCGAATAAAATGTATAAAAGTATATAGATACAATTTGTTGGTATTTGTTGATCGTAGCACCGAGTAGAATACATCTTTGCGTAATTTTTCCGATACAGACACTATGATGAATCACCTTTATTTGTGTGTCCACACCTCATTAAAGGGTGGTGGAAACAAACCAATTTTAGAATTTATTCTCTTTAGGAAATTAATGTTGACAATGGGCCTTTTCATAAAAAGCTTAAACGGCTTAGCTTAAACGGCTTAGCTTAAAAAGCTTAAATGGTTTAAAAATCCCTTTCATAAATAATTGGCTTAAATGGTTTAAACGGCTTAAACGGCTTAGGCGGCTTAATTTAAGCCGTCTAAGCCGATTAAGCCGATTATTTATGAAAAGGATTTTAAGCCATTTAAGCTAAGGGCCATTTCATAAAAAGCGATTAAACGGCTTAGCTTAAAAACGAATTTATTAATGAAAAGGGTGGTCGGCTTAAACGGCTTAAATGGCTTAAACTGCTTAAAATTAAGCCGTTTAAGCCGACCCTTTTCATAAATAACCATCGGCTCAAACTTTAAGCCAAATCCTTTTCATAAAAAGCACACCGGCTTAAAAATGCAATGGCTTAAAATTAAGCCGTTTAAGCCGATCTCCTTTTCAGAAATAGTTTTAGTTTAAGCCGTTTAAGCCGATGGCTTAAAATTCAGTTCAAATTGCCTTATTTTTAAGCCGCGTAAAATCACCGCGCTTAAACGGCTTAAACCATGGCAGTAGTAATATTAAAACGTTCATAACTTCCCCAATATTTGGAGTAGACCAATGATATTTATATCAAAATGAAGCTCACAGTGTGGAGAATTCAATGGCGTTATTGACAAGCTTTTTACTATTGGTAAATATTTTAAAAAGCAGCCGCAACTTGATGAATAACCGTCTATTTATCAGATTAACATTTATAACAGCTTATTCAAGTCAAAAAATACTTTTTGCTTGCTTAACTCAGGTTATTTTATGCTTATACAAGTTAAACATGCATTCTTCAGCTTCCAGCTTTGTTAATGCTGCACTGCAATCGCAATGCAATGCTGTACCCTTGGCATACCCAGTTCTTGAGTCAGACCCGAAATCTTTTGAGTCATGATCTTTGGGTGACTACTCTATCATCCATCCCTTACTTTTCTTTGGTCCGCTCTGGATTATTTCCGATATCCAATTTTTGAGTCACTGAACGATATTCTGCTGAACGTTTGTAAATTTATTCGTTTTCATAATTCCCTCATCAAAAGCAATCCGATTTGATTTATAGTGGATTGCAAAAAGATCAGTAGTAGTACGTCAGTAGTTACTACCAATTAATGAAATGTTCTATACTGAACTCCGACATGGAGAAATGATGAAACAGAACTCACTAAGACAGATGGTGAGTATGCAGATTTTTCCTCAGGTCACCGTGATACTTAAAGTCGACAATTTTCAGTTTTCAAATGAGTTTTCTTGGTAATCCTTACTTTTGTAACTTTGGTAAAAGTTCCTGCTGCTCAGTCGTAAATTTTTAATTTCAATGTTTAAAACTGAAACTGAAACGAGCAGGCTCCATTATTCCGCAGTTGAGCCTAGCTCTTCCAGTGGGCATGGTTACATGAGATACCAGTAAGGTCCCAAAGTTCTAATTGTGCTGCCCGAGGTTATACCAATTTTACTGATTGTGGCTTGCACCAACCGACCTAAATTTTACTCAATCTGTAGAGACTTGTAATGGACAGTTTGGTTCTCGTCCGCTCTAGCACCTATGGCTAGCAGTTTCTAGTACAAGTAGAAGAACAATTTTCTAGCGTCAACCACATTTTAATTTACGCAGAACTACTAAGAATTAGACATTATAACAGAATCCCATCAAACAACTATCGAAGTTCCACTTAATTTTTGTTTCTAACGTAATATTTGATCTGGGATAAACAGTTGCATTTTAAAAAATATAAAATTTAAGAATTAAGCTAATTTTTCCTCAAGTTTTTTTATTTTAACACATTTCGGGTGAGCGGATGGGATGTACTATATTTGGATTCTTATATGTGTAAAAATTCAAAAATTAATTGGAATTTCTGATAGTCGTTTGGTAGGATTCTGCTCTCCGTTCTGCGCAAATTATGATGTAATTGACGCTGGAAAAATTGTATTTTTACTTAGAATCCGCCAAACTTCTGTGAGCGAACGGCAAGCAGACTGGCCATTATATTACAAGTATTAAGTTTCATTAAATACATAAGCATAGGTATGATTTTCTTTTTCAATGTAAATGTAAAAACTTGTAATCCCTAGCCGTTATGTACGAGTATTCTACATATTAAGGAAAACTTAAGTCAATTTTCCAATTTTTATTCTTAAAATTTCGCACAATAGAAAGTATTTGGATTGGTTTTGATGAGTAGATCATGAAGACGAATAATTTTGCAGACTTTTTGGGAAGGCGTTTCTTTTGAATCCAGAAGTGATCGCTTTTCTTTAGCTTTCCCAGAGAGAAATCCAAAAATCCAAAATTCAAAAATTACTTTTGTGTTATCACATGTCCAATTCAAACAGTAGAATTACGTCCGAAATACTTCATTTTGTTGTAATGAACACATTCCTAGCTTTAAAATCATACCTATACAAATCATTGTTGAACTCCAGGAACTGAATAAATTACAGACTTTCGAAGTTTTGCATATAATCGAACCAGTACCTTAAGCTGGTGATTCCTTTTGGGCACATATTGTTATTTGGCGGCGTAAATCAAGATGAAATTTGATGAAATTTTCCGAAATAAGTTCTTTTAGCTTTCCAACACCATCCGCGCAATCCCGGTTCAAAAATTCGAGATTTCCGGTCAGAGTGGTATTTCCCAATTTCTGAACGTTTGGCAGCTGCTATACAGTTCGTGAAATATAGCCGATTTTCTTGTTTTGGCTTAAAACTTGTCATTTTTGCAAAAATCAAATAATCCAACGATAATCCATAACGAAGAGCGATTTCACAATAAATAAAAAATCCTCCACAGCTATTTGATGGAGGTATCGAATGATATAACCGATGTCTCGCGAAAAAATTTACTTGAGTCTGCAAAAATTGTGGAAAATTATACTTCTTCTAAAACGTGCTAAAAATATTTTGAAAAAGCAACATTAGTTTCGTGGCATGCAATAAAAAGAGAAAATGTCAAGCTACATTTTGATATAAAAATGACTTCTTAACTCCAAGTAATGAATGAGTTATGATGGTGCAAGCAAACTTTATGTGACCAAAGGGAATCATCACCTTAAATGTCGTTGGATATAAGATTACAATGAAGCCGGAAGTTCATTTGGTTTATATATTAATAGTCAAAAGACTTTCATGAATAATCAGCTTAAACGGCTTAGCTTAAATGGCTTAAAAATCCTTTTCATAAATAATCGGCTTGATAGGCTTAAACGGCTTAAGGTGGTGGTTCCCTTTGGGCACATATTGTTCTTTGGCGGCGTAAATCAGGATGAAATTTGATGAAACTTTCAGAAATAAGTTCTTTTAGCATTCTAACACCCTCCGCGCAATCCCGCTTCGAAAATTCGAGATTTCCGGTCAGAGTGGTTTTTCCCAGTTTCTGAACGTTTGGCAGCTGCTACACAGTTATGACTATTTTCATTCGAAAGACCTCATTAAGCTTCGCATTTTTGCTTTTTAAAGTAAGTTTCTAGCTTTTCTCTACCGTGAGATATAGCCGATTTTCTTGTTTTGGCTTAAAACTTGTCATTTTTACAAAAATCAAATAATCCAACGATAATCCATAACGAAGAGCGATTTCACAATAAATAAAAAATCGTCCCCAGCTATTTGATGGAGGTATCGAATGATATAACCGATGTCTCGCGAAAAAATTTACTTGAGTCTGCAAAAATTCTGGAAAATTATGCTTCTTCTAAAATGTGTTAAAAATATTTTAGAAACGCAACATTAGTTCCGTGGCATGCATTGAAAGAGAAAATGTCAAGCTACATTTTGATATAAAAATGGCTTCTTAACTCCAAGTAATGAATGAGTAATAATGGTGCAAACTTTATGTGACCAAAGGGAATCATCACCTTAAACTAAGCCGTTTAAGCTAAGCCGTTTAAGCCGCCTAAGCCGTTTAAGCCGTTTAAGCCATTTAAGCCGATTATTTATGAAAATGAATTTTTAAGCCATTTAAGCCTTTTAAGCTAAGCCGTTTAAGCTAAGCCGTTTAAGCTTTTTATGAAAAGGCCCTAAGTTGTTGAAGTTAAGCCGTTTAAGCCTATTATTTATGAAAGTCTTTTGACTACCTATTAATAATATTAAAGCAAATTAACTTCCTGGTTCATTGTAGCTTATATCCTACACCATTTACGGTACTGGTTCGGGTATGTGCACCAAGCTTTGAAAGTTTGTAATTTATTCAGTTCTTGGAGTTCAACAATAATCTTTATATGATTTTTAAGCTAGGAATGTGTTCATTAAGTCAAAATGAAATATTTCTGCCGTAATTCTACTGTTTGAATTGCGTATGTAATAACACAAAAGTAATTTTTGAACAAGGACTTCTGTGAGTGTGGGAAAGCTAAGGAAAAGCAATCACTTCTGGTTTCAAAAAAACGCCTTGCCAAAAAGTCTGCTAATTTCTTCGTCTTCATGATCCACTCATCAAAAATAATCCAAATACCTTTTATTGTACACAATTTTAAAAATAAAATGGCTAAATAAAATTAATTGGCTTAAGTTTTCCTTGATCTGTAGAATACTTGTCTATAATGGCCAGGGACTACAAGTTCGAAACATTTACACTGGAAAAGAAAATAGTATACTTATGTATATATATTATATACTTACTTATACAATCATATTTAATGGATCCAAACACAGCAAGCACATCCCGTCCGCCCACCCAAAATGAGTTGATGTTTACATAAAACTGTTGAGGAAGAATTAGCTTAAATTTTTTAATTTTATAATTTTTAGAATGCAGCTGTTTATCCTAGGTCAAATATTGCATTAGAAATAAATTTAATGCCACTGAGGTTTTTACGGCGACACCGGTCCATTTTGGGTGAGCGGACTGTATCTAGTTTATTTGGATTCTATATGTATAAAAATTAAAAAATTAAGTGGAATTTATGATAGTTGTTTCGTAGGATTCTGCTATAACGTCTAATCTTTAGTACTTCTGCGTAAATTAAAATGTGGCTGAAGCTAGAAAATTGTTCTTCTACTTGTACTAGAAACTGCTAGCCATAGGTGCCATAGAAGCAAACTGTCCATTACAAGTCTCTACAGATTGAGTAAAATTTAGGTCAGTTGGTGCAAGCCACAGCCACAAGCCACATATTGGCATAACCTCGGATAGCAGAATCATAAATTGGGGCTTACTGGTGTCTGATGTAGATGTCCACTGGAAGAACCAGGCTCAGCTGCGGAATAATGCCTTGTTTGGGACCTGCTCGTTTCAGTTTCATATTTAAAATTTGAAATTTAAGATTTAAAATACGACTGAGCAGTAAAAACTTTTACCAAAGTTACAAAAGTAAGGATTTCCAAGAAAACTCATTTGAAAATTGAATAATATAAGTACCCACAATGACCTGAATCTGCATACTCAACATCTGTCTTAGTGAGTTCTGTTTCATCATTTCTCCATGTCGGTGCTCAGTATATAGATCATTTCATTAGTTGGTTGTGACTACTGACGAACTACTACAGATCTTAGTGCAAACCACTATAAATCAAATCGGATTGTTTTGATGAGGGAATAATGAAAACAAATAAATTTACAAACTTTCAGCAGAATATCGTTCCGTGACTCAAAGATTGGTGTGCAGCGCTACACTTTAAAATTGGATATCGGAAATAATCCAGAGCGGACCAAAGAAAAGTAAGGGATGGATGATAGAGTAGTCACCCAAAGATCATGACTCAAAAGATTTCGGGTCTGACTTAAGAAGTGGGTATGCTAAGGGTACAGCATTGCATTGCAGTGCAGCATTAACAAAGCTGTAAGTTGGAGAATGCATGTATAACTTGTATAAGCATAAAATAACCTGAATTAAGTAAGCAAAAGGTATTTTTGACTTGAATAAGCTGTTAATCTTATAAATAGAAGGTTATTTATTAGGGTTGAGGCTGCTTTTTAAAATATTTGCCAATAGTAAAACGCCTGCCAATATCATTGGCGTACTCCAAGTATTAAGGAATTGTGAACATTTTAATATTACTGCTAACATGGTTTAAGCCGTTTAAGCGCGGTGATTTTACGCGGCTTAAAAATCAGGCAATTTGAACTGAATTTTAAGCCATCGGCTTAAACGGCTTAAACTAAAATTTAAATTAAATTAAAATTTATGAAAAGGAGATCGGCTTAAACGGCTTAATTTTAGGCCACTGCATTTTTAAGCCGGTGCGCTTTTTATGAAAAGGATTCGGCTTAAAGTTTAAGCCGATGGTTATTTATGAAAAGGGTCGGCTTAAACGGTTTAAATTAAAGCCATTAAGCCATTTAAGCCGTTTAAGCCGTTTAAGCCGACCACCCTTTTCATAAATAAATTCACTTTTAAGCTAAGCCGTTTAACGCTTTTTATGAAATGGCCCTAGTAATTATATAATGTCTTTGGGATAAAGAAAACCTTAAATTTTATTTTCTGATTAAAGCTAAAATTTTTCGACAACATATTAGTAAGTGTGCCACAAAAAGGTGACTGCACTTTTGAACTGTGTAGTTGACACTAATATCCTCGCTCCTTAACTGATCACAAAAACTGTGACCAGGAAATGGTAAGTTTTACCATTTCTACTGTCTGTTGTCGACTCTTATGCATTATCCCTATCATGCGATCGTCGCCTCTTGTCATTTAATGGACCGCGGAGGACTTCATAATGTGTTTAATGAAATCCTAGATTAATCTGCATCATAAAAGCATTAGTGTCTTATATCATTTGTCTACTGCTTATGCTTTTTATGTCTTTATGCTTTTATGTCTTTATGCTTTATCTTCTTATCCTTTATGTCTTCCATTAGTCATGAAACAGAAGAAGTTAAGAAAAGATAGAATTTTAATAATGACAAGGCAGAATCATAAGGTTGTTTATTGCTTAACCTGACTGTAAAGCATTAGAATACAAATAATTTATTTTGGAGCTACAATAGTTATACTAAACTGATACATCGTTTTAATGGTATTCAGTGGAAATTTCTCAGTTCAGCCGAAGCCTAAAATAAATAGTAATTTTATTAGATTTACTCTTCTAACTAGCTTGACGATGCAAACTATCCTCGAGAGCTTTCTGGCTCATTTGCGACATAAGTTGCTCAGACAACATGACATGCGTTCACAGCTAGTTTTTGTTAATGTGTATTTTATTCCGAAAAACAGGATTTAGTATTATTATGGAATTAAAGGATTTACTTGGAAGTTGTAAACAGGAAAAGGGGATTGTAAGCCAAGCAATTTGCCATATAATTTGACACATTAAAACAAATAAGACCAGTTACACATGACCTTATCGCCATGTTTCTACCACCCATGGCAAGATTTGGACTGTACGACTGGCGGACAATGATATGGATCGCCTTTGATAATTTCCCGGAACCGTTTGGTTACTCCATAAATGCATGGTCCCCATGGAGACCACCTGGTCATAATACATGCTAAAATGCAAAATTTGCTTTGTATCACTCCTTTGAGTCCTTCGATCTATTTAAACGTAGCACAAATTTCAGAAGTTTCTTAAGTAAGTGAAAAAATGAACGCTTCACCTAACAAGCACCTAGCAAAAGTTGCTTCAAGAAACATGGAGAATAGTTTACCTCTGAAGGAGCCATCTCTGCATGGATAGTTGTTACAAGTGCTTGAGCTGCGTTCAACTTGCTTGCAAGTTTGAGTTCCCGAAATCAATTTTCTGTAATAGTGGATAACACCTCCATCGCAGGGTTTAGTACATCCACCAACTGCAACCCACTGCGTATATTTACATTCTGAAACAAATTTTATGAATTTTACTATCATTATCATTATCATCATCATCATCATGAGAATCTACTAGATTAATTTAGCGCTTAATCTGGATCTGATTAACAGTAAAATTTAATTGTATATTTGCAAAAATGTTCCATATCACTGCTGTGCCATGAATCGATCAATCTTGACAGTTTTTTCATCAAGAATTTTTGATAAAACCATTAATTTGCATAGATGTGCATGAATATGAAAGAGTCTATTATACTTTCTGACCAAAAAACAGCATTTAACAAAGAAAATTAACAAACACTTGCGTCAGGTTACGGGATAATTTTACCTTCTTTATCCAAATTTTGCTCTTTGCATAAAGCTTACCGATTTGATCAATTCCTAAAACCAAAAGAATACAGCTTTATAATTGACTAATTGTCAAATTATGTGTTAGTTTCCGGTTGGCAGAAGGTTGTTGATCTAAACCGAATGGTGTTTCTTCAATTTCATATAGCCGATCAAAATGCTACAGAAGCATAATACGGAAGGGGTAAACCGTAACGTAAACTTAACAACAAAACAAACTGCTAGATAGCGAAAGCTGCTACTTTAAGCTTACGCCTGCATTCCGGTATACTGGTCCATTCCCCGTTGTCACAAGTGATCATGTGTAGACCCTTGGGACTTTCTTCAAATCCGTCGTGACAAGAAACAGTGATCATTTCTCCATCAATTATTCTTTCACCGGGATAAATTTGAGGGAGAAGTTGATTTCCATTTGCAATAGGTTCCGGTTTGACGCAAGATTCTGTCGAAGTAGATATAATTATGTACTTTAAACAAGAAAATACCTCTCTAAGCTCCGATTTTTGATTTTTCACTTGAATGAAAATTGGCCGAGTGGTCCACGGTTGCAATGGCTGAGTGGTCTACGGTGCGTCTACTCTACAGTGGTTTGATGCATGGAGGTCGCTAAGTTTTTTCGGCTCTACCCAAACCTGCTATCCATTCTTCACTGGTCGAAGAGTAGATTCGGTGCACTGTTGCTCAAATTTACCAGTGTGAGTGAAGTAGTGATCGCAGAATGATATTCCACTGAAGAAGCAGATTTTATACATAGCTAGCTCTTGCTTTATAAATTTTGAAAAATAGGTTGCACGTACGGAATAGGTAATTGTATCATTTATTCGTTAAGTATTTATTTCTAAAACCATATTCTTACGTATGCATGTTGGAGTGTTGATACTACCATCAGTGCATTGCACTGTATCTCCACCAAGCGGCACCAAAGTGTAACCTGTGTTGCAATCAAATTTCACTTCACTCCCCTCTTTCACCAAGCCATCTGAGGGGGTTACCGTACCGTTCGGAAAGGAAATTTCAGAAACATTACATACTCCTAGAAAACAGCAAAATTCTTGGCAGGGACAAAGTAGCCACGAAGCATTGCAAAATATTAAAAGCATATTGGTATCTCAGTACCTCAGAGTTATCTGAAAGACCATTATTTATTACTTTGTTTGAAGCACCTCTACTGCACTCTGAAATCTAAATTCATCGTGCTGGAAGCTGCCAGTGTAGCGCACAAGAGCTTCCCACTCGACGAACTCGCTGACTCCTGAAGACAAAGTCGTCGTACGAAGTGCATGTTTGACAAATAAGGCTCAAACCCTTTGAGGTCGCCACGAGAACTATTAGCAAACCCAATTATTGCTGACGCTGAGATGCTATCATGCACTAGATTTTTCTATTTAGCTGACGTACATTATGCTGCAACTAGCGTGCACTCAGTTGTATACAGGAACGACTAGTTAATAGAAGAAATGTGATATGAATTACACAAAACTGATATATAACTTTTTAATTGAAGATTCGTCCCACATATTGGTAAGCGCACGCTCAGCTGTGCGTTGTGCTACAAATATTATAATAGTATCGTTTGCTGCATGAAACAGCGTAATTTTATAGTACTTTTTAACACGGATTTGCATTCACAATTCTGCATTTTCTGCGTTTGCTGCACGAAACAGCGTAATTTCATAGTACTTTTTAACACGGATTTGCATTCACAATTCTGCATTTTCATCTAAGCCCTCGTGCGCTACACTCGTGTGCTTTCCACAGTCGGGGCTTCCCGCACAGTGACTGTTTCAATCGGAAGGCCGTCACTTGCCCCCACGAAACTTACCCCCACGAAGGTTGCCCCCACGTCACTTGCCCCCACGTCACTTGCCTCTCCGCGACACTTGCCCCCAGCGACAGTTGCCCCCGAATTGAGAATTTTGTTTTGTAGTACTGTATGTTTTGCTTTCGGATGAGTTATTTGATTAAACGTTTAATGCAGACAGTAAGGCTGTGTTATAACGAATAACAAATGTAATAGAAAACTTAAGGGAGCGGGTACACTTTTGGGGCCAATTTTTCTACTTTCTCTGATCTCGTTGATTTTTACATATTTTATTGCCCAAACGGTATACTTTAACAAATTTTTAAAATAAAGGTCGTAGGTCTTCCGGTTAGTGAATAATTTTTCACCTCAAAGTCGAGATCTGATCAAAAAATCTTTGAGTCAAATGTTTATCTGAGTGTACTGTTAATATAAATTTTGTAATTTGGTAATAATTTGTGTCTTTCTGTTTCTGAAGAAATGGATTAGTTAATACAAATTGTTGGTATATCTGTTTGTTATATCTGTTAGCTATATCTGTTATAACACAGCTTTCATGTCTGCATTCAACATTAATCAAATAACTCATCCGAAAACAAAACAAACGGTACTACAAAACAAAATTCTCAATTTGGGGGCAACTGTTGCTGGGGGCAAGTGTCGCGGAGAGGCAAGTGACGTGGGGGCAAGTGACGTGGGGGCAACTGTCGTGGGGGCAAGTTTCGTGGGGGCAAGTGTCGTAGATCCGTTTCAATCTGCAAATGCAGTAAAAGCCGTACTACAAAGTATACCTGTGGGAACAGATACCATGTAGATACTGATATCTAACTTTTTAATTGAAGATCCGTTCCACATATTGGTAAGCGCACGCTCAGATGTGCGTTGTGCTACAAATATTATAATAGTATTGTTTGCTGCATGAAACAGCGTAATTTCATAGTACTTTTTAACACGGATTTGCATTCACAATTCTGCATTTTCATCTAAGCCCTCGTGCGCTACACTCGTGTGCTTTCCACACTCGGGGCTTCCCGCACAGTGACTGTTTAAATCTGCAAATGCAGTAAAAGCCGTACTACAAAGTATACGTGTGGGAACAGATACCATGTAGATAAGATTAATAGGAGCTGTGGCCCATGTCTAGATAAAAGTAACTTTTTGATGCACTTTGATCTCCTACTTGTTTCTCTTGGAACTTTTATTTTCATGGGGGTTCTTGGGGTTCTGGGGGTTCTTAATTTTTTGTAGAGATTTGATCTATAACTATGTTTAGTTTCTTTTCTTGATAGGGGTTCTGGGGGTTCTTGGGGGTTCTTAACTTTTCGCAGAGATTTGATCCTTAACTACGTATATATATTTAGTTTCAAATTTTTGATGTGGGTTCTGAAATTTTTTCAAGAGATTTGATCCTCCACTGTTTAGTTTTAAGTGTTTGCTGGAAGTTCTGAGGGTACTAGAGGCCGGGTTTACCGAAAACTGTGTGCGTTGCCACGACTAAGATCTGGGACGAACTTTTCGATTGTCGTCAGTTTTCGATTGTCGTAGCATATACACAAATTTCAGTCTAAATTTATGAGAAAAGCCAGGAGGACCCCCCCATTACACCCCGGTTATATGCTACAAATTTGATGATTGGGATACTTATATACGTATTATAAACATATAATGTCTGCTGAAGTGTCTGTTGAAGGAAAGGATCCGCAACGCAGTAACATACAAATCAAAATCCTGGATACAAACGCATGAAAAAAATTTGAGAACATTTTTCTGATGGGGGTTCTGGGGGTTCTAACTTTTATCTTGACTTGAGCCGGAGCTGTTTTCTGGGCATTGCCAGACTTGAGTGTTTTGTCAGTGTCTTGTAAATTAATTTAAATAAATAATCCAAGTGAACACCAGCAATTACGTGCATACTAATGCAGCGAGTATTGCCAGGAAGCCAGCGTGTAAAACGACAGGTCAAATTCACAGGATCAGTCATAAGTGTTTCCTCCAACGCATACCCAGGATTACACGTGACCAGGACAGTGTCACCGGTGAAATAAAACGAACCGGCGCTCGGCCCAACTACCATGCCATTAGAAATTGGAAGATTAGAGCACGTAGCTAGAACACAAGATAACCTCAGCAGCGACATCACAGCAAACTCAAGCTATTAAACCAAATCTTGGTACATTCGTGCAACATGCTTCATTCGTGAAAAATTAAGTTTTATTTATCTTCAATTGTAGCCTATTGTCAGTCAGACTAGGCTTACGTTTACAGGTGGGCACAAAATCCCAGTCACAGCCGACGCAGGTTGCACTGTTAGCGTCTGGAGGATATAAGACAGCGTTGGAGTCACAGGTAAAGGTTTCCGTTCCTCCCTCCGGAATGCTGTTAGCAGAAGCAGCTACATCTCCGAACGGAAAGTGACTTGTCTTCGCGCAAAATCCTTAAAATTCAGATAGATACATATGATATCTGCTAATCAGTTGACATGGAAAGTACTGTACTCATAGTGTACCTTGAGCGTGCACTTGCTGATATCGACCACGTTGTCACAAAGTGCATTTACAACAACAATCGCTGAGAATACAGAGAAACCAACCATTGTTAAATAGTTAATGGTAAACGCATGTACTGCAGTCACTAGGCAAATCCTAAGGAGAGAGGCAACAGGGGCCAGCTTCATAAATAACCTTCTCCAGTTCTCAAGTTGTCTAGTAGTTTGTTCTCTGTAACGACAACCTGTTCTGCATAAAAATTATATAGGTAAATGTATCTACTGACAGTTCGTGTTTATTGTAGCTACTAGACTTGAGAACTCGAGAGCATTTTTTTGAAACTGGCCCCATGTCGTATAATGTAAGCTAGCTCAGAAAAACAGATCTGTGCTGCAATATAGCACAGAAGATAGCAAAGATGAGCAAAACCATTCTATTACTGTGCTGAGGAAAAAATAGCATTGCGGTGCAGTGTTTGCAAATCTCGAAGAGATACTAACAGAATAATGAGGACAACAAAGCTTCTTTCACAACCTGCAAGAACAGCTTAGGCTTGACGAATAATTAGATAAGGTCGTTCACAATAATATGCACCCTCGACACTCACTTTTGCACTCTATCGGATTGGCGTTCCAAAATCCGTCTAAACATGTGATCGATGGATCATCCTTCGGAATAGGACTATAGCCTTCATCGCAAGTAGCTTTAATCTTTGTTCCATGAGAGACCTCTGTTGACGTAGTATTATATTCACCATTACTAATAGAGGGTACGTCACATGGATCTGAAATATCCCATGAGTGTTTTAATATATTCTTTCATCTTGCTTTGATTATGTAACTATCTCGTATATACATCTTAGGGCCTTTTCGCGAATGGGTTAAACGATTTAAATTTAACTCGATCCTTTTCGTGAATGGGTTAAACGAGTTAAAATTAACTCGCCGAGTTAAGCAGAGTTAAAAATTTTGACTCTACGCTCATGCGCGAAAAGAGCGAAAAAATTTAACTCTTTTAACTCTACTCTTTTCGTGAATGACACGTGGAGTTAAATATATGCAGAGTTAAATTTAACTCTACCCTTTTCATGAACGGGTTAAATTTAACTCTTTTAACTCGCTCACGACATTTTACGTTGAATTTTAACCCGCGTCTCAGCACGCTGGTAAAACGAGTGAAGATCTTCTATCCTTTCCATTGTTATTGCCACATTTTGCGCGCGTAATAAAGCTTTAAAAATGACAAGATAATCCAGCCAATGAAAGTGCAACACATAATTTCATTGGATAGTTCATAATGCTTCAAAATTACTTAAGCATTTGCTAACATTCTGCTGAATTATTTACGCTAAAGTAACGAAACAGGCCACTTAAGGTGGTGGTATCCTTTTGTGTAGTGCTTTTGTGGTGTTTTTTGAAACGCTATAACTTTCGCAAATTTGGGAGTTGCAAAGAGCTTTATACATCGTGATTAAAGCTAATTATTAAATTATTATTAAATTATTAAAGCTTATTATTTGTACATTCACATGAGCTTACAGAACGGGCAAAATTAGCAAAAAATAGCAGAAATTTTCTGACAAGCTGACATTTAACAGGATAAATATTGTCCAAAAGTTTTGAACATCGATTTCTCAAAACTGAAGAATCGGCGAAAAGTTTTTTTGTGCCACGATATGAAGGACATATGGGCCGAGGGACGTTTTTTGGATTTGGCTCAGCAGGTCTTAACGGTCGAGAAAATCGGCCAAATGCACAGTAACACGAAATTTCGCAACTTGCGTTGAGTTTTCTTGCTACTCAATATGTTTTAGCCCAAACCAAGGAAAACGTCCTTCCGCAGAAGTGCGAACTTCGATTCTGCCGAAAATCTCCGGAATCCGTCGAGTAGTTTTTGAGAAATCGATGTTCGAAACAAAATAATAGCAGTTTTGCCAAAATGGTTTTTCGGCCAAATCTCTTGCTGAAAGCAATAAAGTCCGGCTAATAGGCATTCATAAAATGTGCATTTGGACGATGTATCGATTGAGTATAACTAAACCAATTTTGTCCTTAACATGTGGCAGTAATTTTGAAAAAACTGATTTCCTCGAAAATGGCCATTTTTTGACCCTAAAAACAGCTTTTTTGATTATACTGACTTAATCACTGGAGATAGCTCAAAGATTGTAAAAGCAAAAACGTTCATTTTCGACTCCTCTTTCCATCCATACCAACCAATCCCGTGTCTTGTGTACCTACTGGGAGCTTACGGCCCAAAACCAAAACTTTCTTATCTTTTGGCCTAAGAATACGGGACTGGTCTTAACATGTTAAAGAGCATGGAAATAGGTTATTTCGTAAGTTTTAGCCCTTTGCGTAAAGGATTAAAGCCGCAGGAGTCAAAAATACCCGAAATGAAATCAGCACCTTAACAAAATAAAAATAGATCGAACAAAATGTTTTAAACATGCTGCTTTTTTAGAAATAATAATTAAATAAAATTAATTAAATTAAATTAATTAATTATAATTATAAATATGCTCTAAATTATATTTTGTAAGTTATTTAACACGACCTATAAATGATAGAACTGAAAGAAATAATTGACACTGCAGCAAATTTGAAGTATGTATGAGAGCTGACAACATGAAAAGCCGAATCAACGGGACACTACATACAACTAATCGAAAGCTCAATTTTTTCTCAAAATGTGGATTATTTAAAGCGCTAATTTTGCCATGAAAATTACTGTAAACTTTAAAAACTTTGAATTTTAGACTTTTTGAAAGGACATCTAGACAAATGTTACGCGAACTTAGCTGCAACTGATGATGCTCATCAGTATTACAGTACCGGATCAATTGTTATCCAACTGTGATTCTAAGGGCAACCACTACAATTCAAATTTAAAATCTCCACGGAACTTTAATAAAAAACATTTATCTATTTAATTTTGCTGCACCTATCTCTTTTAGTATTAACGTTTAGTTGAAATTGACCAAAATTGTTCAACTTTTTAGGAAAACCAAGATAATCCGATTTTGCTGAAAATATGTACAGAGGTTTTGGGGCTCTGCCATGGTCTCAGCAAACGAACATGATGCCTGTTTTTCGGCTCAACTATTCATTAGCACTTATTGTAGACTAAATTGCAAGCTGGCAAAAGAAACAGCGAAAACATAGACCGAAACACTGTCTTTAGATCTTTAGATCAGTCTAAATTACACTTGTATGTACGGTCCAAGGCCGCACATAGCTAATTCTTTTTCTCTTCAATTTGAGCGCAATTTCTTTCAGTCTGGATTCAAACTTCTTACTGTCTGGTGGTTCGGGCGGCTCCATATATCACTGCTATTGCGAGAGCCAACCTTTGGTTCTTGTTCGGGGGTTACCTCCCCCCTTTCTGCCACTGCCATAGGGTCTGTTTGTGTTTTACTGTCAAAGTTTGTAAATTATCTGTGGTGCTTGCCCCGAGTTTTGTGTTTTGCTATTTTTCCAGCGAAATTTGTCTGAAACTATAAGAATGTTGTTTTGTGCGTGAAATCGTTAGAATTTTGGTACTTTTGCTTAAAGTAAACTCGTGTAAAATTTAGATATGGCTTTGTCGTCTTTCATTATTTGGTTAGCGATTAAGCGTAGGAGATATCAGACATATATACACTCATCCACGAACTCTGCAACTCTTTATAAGAATACAAAATTATCTTACTGAGAATATTTAAATTCTACACCGCGTCTCAGCACGCGGGTTAAACGAGTTAAAATCTTCTATCTTTTACATTGTTATTGCCACATTTTGCGCGCGCAGTAAAGCTTTAAAAATGACAAGATAATCAAGCCAATGAAAGTGCAACACATTATTTCTACACATAATTAATTAGAGAGAAAGAAACTAGCAAACTACCAACCAGGCACCCAAAATAATCGGCTAAATGACAGCTCCTAGTTAACTTCCTATGTGCCCTCCTAGGAGGGTAGTCGAAAGAATCTTTTGCAAGACGGCCCAAACAGCTGGCATCAGATAATTCTATTAACAGGATGGTTGACAATTGTTCACAGCTGCTGTGAGTTTAGCGAAGTTTGAGCAAATTTGTAGTGTCCATGCCGATGCAATTCATCTCGTAAAAGCAAGTTAGTCTTTTTGGCGAAAGTATAACGAATTGGAACTGATCCGTTTTTACTTACGTAGAAGCAGAATTAAAATTAAGATAGGTCATTGTCTTAACGTTTGCAATCAGAAACCTTTGCAGCTCGGCGAAGTCGGGTCTGATCCTGAGAGTGTAAGGGTCCTGCAGTTTGGTCCACTGCCGCAGTCCGCTGTACAAGTGCTTTTGCTGGAACCTACAAGAACCTTTGGCGAAGCGCAGGAATATGTCTCTTCGCCATCATATTCAACGTAGTAGTCGCTATCAATTAAGATTTGTCCCCCAACCTGAATATCAAAAGGCAAATTATCTGTCGCTGGGCAGTATCCTGAAACAGAACAAACTGTAGTTCATTGTATCCCAAGAACCTGGCTAAGAGACCTAATCCTGTCTCTGTGTCCTCCTTGACACATAACAGTCAACCGATAGGTTCCGACAAAGTTTGAAAATATGTCTTGTAATATGTGGAAAACTTGTAGAACGCAATCAATATCGAAGACTTCGGTCCGCATATTCGAAAGCGTGTGCCTCGAAGTAATATAAAAGAGGCATTAGTTAGGTATTTATTATATTAAAGGGGAAATTACATGAGCCTCCAGTTTTCTCAAATTTTGCTCCGAAATGCGGTAAAATCGTCCGAGGTTGGGAGGAAACTGCTAAATTCATATCATTCGCGTTTTAACTTCATTTTAGATGCGGTTACTAGCTGTTCAGGCTTAGCAATATAGCTAAATATATGTTTTAACTTAAATAAAGTGAGCTAGCACACTTACCGAAAACCAAAACCCTCACACCAAGCCCAGTGTGCCCCTAATAGAGTCCTACGGTGGGATAGGTTAGGGGCTGCCCATTTTATTGGGACGAAAAACGTGCACGGTCACTTTATAACTTTTTGGCAAATTTCAAACAAACTTCAGACCTGTTATTGTGAAGAAGCAACGCTGGAAAGCCGGAATATATACTTAATGATGTTTACTCGTACAAACAGTAAACAATCGTGACAAAAGTTTCAGAATCGGCGAAATCTTTAATCTACCAAAACTGAAATAAGCTTTTTGAAAAAACACATTTTCGCACCAAAATTTGTAATTTGGCGTCCTACCAAAAACAGTTTATTTGAAATAAATTGTTGCCCACCCTAAATTTTTTACTGTGATAAGTCGGCTAACGTTGGGTGAAAAAGTAATTCCTTCAACGACGTCGTGCCAACCCGCTCGTAGCCCTCTCCCCCTTAACGGAAGCTATATCTGCGTGCAAGACATTGTGTGTAACATAAAGTTTAATTGAAAATTTATTTGAACACTGATACATAAGTTGATTCAAACATGAGCCATACATGCTTCTGTTTTGTGCCTTTGAAAATGTTAGCTGAGCAGTTAGTGAAAGAATGTCACGAGTCGTCAGAATGCGCATGCTTCCGGTTTTCTAATTGCAAGATTACAGCAGCAATTTATATTCGCGTATGTGTAGAAATGTGGTTGCTCAGTGTACTGCTGAATAAACGACTAATAAAGAAATGTGCAAGTTCTTCGCTCGGTAGTGTATGCCTAAGTAATTTCTCCTCGCGCCTAGCTCACGAAATAGTAGAAACTAGAAGATTAAGAGACACGATACTTTTACTTCGACCAAATAAAATTTAACTATACATAATCAAATTTCACAAACACTGAATTCCAATAAAGTAACAAAATGCGCACGATAAATTCACTAACGAGATTCACAAGTCACAGCTGCCTACAAAACTCACTAAACAAAAGCCAGACTATACCCGCCCGAATCAGTGAACCAACTAACAACTAACTGACACCCACTCTTTTTTGAATTCAAACTCCATAGTGAAAAACTACCCGATTAGCTAAGGTCAGAAATTGTTTCAACGTTTATGAAGATTTTCACGAAATTATTCGAAATACAAGGAATATTCCACATATGTGTATTTATACATGGATCAGAAATGAAATTGTCAGGGCCAGGGCTGAGCAAACATAAGAGACCTCCTGCGCTGAGTCGCATCAGGAAAAGCCTGGAATTCAAACTTGAAACCCAAGTACCCAGAAAACTAGAAACCCTAAAATTTCGGTCAACCCCTTTTTGCACTGGAAATCGAATAGAAATTTTTCTCATAACTTAAGAATTAAAGAGAAGACAATCTCTAATAGAAATTGGACTCCGTGTATTGTACACAGCCGTCCAGGACAATCAACAATGTTATGGTACATTTCACATACTATCTCATCAGCTGTGTTAGCATGTTCTATGGAACGCTATATATAAGCATTCAAACTCCATAGTGAAAAACTACCCGATTAGCTAAGGTCAGAATTTGTTTCATCGTTTATGAAGATTTTCACGAAAGAATTCGAAATACAAGGAATATTCCACAGAAATACCCCCTCTTTTCCCCGCGCGCCCACGCCGCGTTACAATAATTAGTAGGGTAAAATCTTGGATTAGTCAGAAACATACGTACTAGTATGGTAAAACGCGTGTGAGAAAATTTTCGACAAACCATAAAATTACACTAAGGAACCTCCCTAGAGACGGACAAAGGACAGAGCGCCGACAACACACATACAAGGGCCCACTACAGGGCGCCTGCCCAGGTAAAGCAGAAAAACTACGTACTAACACACAATACAACACACAACTACAATATACGAAACCAAAAGACCCGCAGAGAGCCACGCGACTACAAAAGACAAACAAGAAAAATTTTCCCAAACCTCCTGCATCCAAAAGAAACTTTCACCAAATTTTAAAAACAAAGTACTCGAACCGGATAACTGACTAACAATGCCAAAAACAGGTAGATATGTAATTATAAAGCACATTATACTAAAGCACAACATGATAAAGCACCGACGAATCTCCGACATGGCAAAATAATGGCAGCATACACATGGCAAGAATATTTTTGATGAAGAAAGTATCGTGTTCTCCTTTTTTAGACAGAAGGAGAAGAAACACAAACCGAAAGATAAGTACCCGAGAAAAGTAAGGAATGAGTAAAATACAACACAAAACTGCTGGTAGTAGAACTAAACAATATAAGTATAAAAGGTACAATGGCCGAGCCAAGGTAGAGAGCACCCCAATAAAAGCGAAAAATCCGAAACCTCCTGCAAGAGGAAAAGAACTCCAATTTGTAAAATAAACTTTCACCCGGCTCCCCCCACCCACGCATAACCCAAAACCAAAGTCCAAGTCCCCCCACCACTATTCAAGATATCAGTACAGAAGATACGCAAACGAAAACAAACAAACAACAAATGGGGAGAAAGGGGAAGACAGACCTGCGCCGGGGAAAGGCGGTTTGGAATCAGCAAAATGCGCCACCCAACACACACCCGTCTGCAAGCAGACACACGGGTCCACCACACGTCACCAACCCAGAACCCAACTTCGGGCCACCAAGCACATGCCCAATCCAATGTAATAGTTCTAGTGGGCCACAACTGGCCTCCGCCCAAGTACCGGAACCGAAGAAACCGGTCAAATCACACCAGATGAGGTCCCACCTCTGCCCCGGAGAGCCGCCCGCCAAAGGGCTAGAACCCTCCGGAAGCGTGAAAGCACCCGGGGACCATGAACAAGCACCCAACCGAACTGAGCCCAGACAAGCTCTCCAACCCAGAACCGTAACCTCCGGGTACCAACGACCAAGCCAACCATACCACTCTGGCGCTTCGCAAGGGGAGGCACAGGCCTGCCGGAACGCGCGGGTGGAATGTTACTAAAAATACAAAACAAATATAAGTACGTATGTTAATATATATATATATACACAAAACAATACAAAATTTTACACAAAACAACAACTCATATCAAAACCCCACAACCATCAATAACACATCTACTACCAGCACAACCAACCATAGGCCCTACCTACGAATTTAGGGAGGGAAACGGCCAGAGATCCAAGCCCCAGGAATCCTGATCCCAGGTCAGGGCGCTCTGACAGTTCCCTATCAAGAAAAGACGGCTGAAAACTAACGGAATCTATGTGAACGTGCTGCTAGTCACTCTCCGTGAGCCCCGGAATCCTGATCCGAGGACCAGGACAGTGACAGCAGCACCCCACGCAAGGCGGGAGAAAGTTAAAAGTACCCTCAGAACTATTGCCTATACGTGTGTGTGAATAAGAGTTAAGAAGAAAATGTTAGAAAAGATAAAGATAAAAATTTTTAATCTGAGATCATATGGTAGGAGGTTCCGGACAACTTCATATTGGGCTGAGGTGTAGCACACCCCCACGGAAAACCCCGTATAATCAACTAAATTTAGCTCTAATGAATTTAAAAGCATACGTTTTGACGCAAAGAAAGCAAGAAACGACGCACCAGTAGTGCTTCTCGTGAAAACCCCACCCACTTAATTTCAAAAGAATTTTGTACAATATTAATGTAACCGTCTTATTTACAATCTAATACATACGTACACAAACAATCGACAAAATACAATCTGCCCCCCAGTGTACACCCGAAACCTCCTATAACAATAGGGTAAAATTGTACGTTTTGTCAAAAATAGATAAAAAGATTAAAGCTAAAAAATAGTACCACCACAGGACACAACCTCCCTACCGGGCCAAAAAGAACCAACGCCCCCCCCACAACAACAAAACATCAACGCTGGCGCTGCCTGAAGGCCGCTTCCCGCCTGTGCCGAGTCTTCTCTTCAGCATCGACCTCCCGGGGTAAATTTGGGAACAGTTCAGCACGCACAATCATCAAAAGTTTACCCATCCAATTTTTTCCTCGACGCTTAGGATCAATCATGAGACGACGAATTTCGGTAGCCGACTTTCGAACAAGCTTAGAAAAATCCATACCCACACCCCAGTACTTATCCTCATTCACCGCTTCAGCCAAATACGCAACCCCCGAATTTTGCAAAGCCTTGTAGAGTTGGGGACAGGATCGAACTTTAGCCCTCAGGCACTCTAGCATATATACGGTCCGAACCACCGACTCATTATCATGCCACATACGACTCAAAGGAGTATTTGGGGGGACCCAATGCGTCATAAAAAAATTCAGCGGCCTTCTTAGCTGCAAAAGGAGACCCCGTCTGAGCGATTTCACGCGCCGGCTGATGTAGACCGAACCAATCGTACGCCCTGTAGAACTGATAAGGGTACTCGTTCACAGCAAATTGACGCCTCCACAAGTTCATCCTGAACCTTCGCGTCTGGATCTGGCTGTAGAGGATACATGTTGGACATTGCCATTCTACTACCTTTGAAAAACACAACCTGTGGGTATTCCCCTACACTATCTTCTGACATCAACCGATGAGCCCAAATTTTGGATTCCAAATCAGCGACGAGGTCATTCAGCTGCTGGGCCCGTTTCTCCCACGCGTCCTTGGCTCGACTAAATGGAGTAGTAAATCGCCGCATATGAGGATAGCAACGGATCGGCGGAAACAGTCTAGAAATAGCATCAGCAAAAGCAGCAGTACGATAAGGGAAATAACCTAACAGTTCTAAAGAATCAAAGACGACTTGCCCATCACGTTTCAAAGCTGGAAAAACAAACGTACAAGCCCAAAATTCTGGATCAAAACCCGGAAACAAGCAATTTGGATCCAAAGCGGCAGGCTGGCGTTCATGATTGACTACAACTGAAGCCCCCGGGATCAATTCCTTCAAATGTTTTTGGTACTTTTCAACAATATTGGAACTCAAGGCAAAAGGAATACCCAGCTCACGAAGATGTTGGTCCCAAAAGTTCCAGGTAGCAACAAAGAGTGGATTTAGGTGCCGAGGTTCCGTCTTCGCCCGAAGATCCGGAAGATACGCCACTTGCCACTGCGGTTCTGAATAGGTTCTGAAAGGAACAGCTATTGGCGATTGCTGCACCACTGACCACACTGCAGGCCAGTACGGCAAATCTACCCGCTGCTGCCCCCGATAAGGCCGGATCAGGTAAGCCTGCTCTGGAGAAACCGCCTTCGGGTCATACTGACCTAAATGAATCACATCTAAAGAAGGGTTATAATCTTTCCGCGACATATCGAACACATCAAAAGGCCCTTCGTTGACGTCACCTAAATACTGGGGATCCCAATCAACACGGACAGAACCCCGAGGAGGATCCATAGCAAAAGGGACCGGAATCAAACGATCCAACACAATTTGGAGATTATCCTGATGGAGAAAGTGGTCCCGAGGCCATACAATCACCGGGGTTTCCGGAACCTGCCCCAGATCTGGCATCTGAATTTTCGGAACTTGAATAGGCAGGTCTGCTGGCGGAATTTTCCTAATTGGCCCACGAAGAGGAGCTCGAGGTGGTGGAAGCTGAGGTTCAGGAAAATCAGGACTGTCCACGTCCATGCCTTCCGTGGCCACCGCAGCAGCAGCACCAGAAGGCCCAGAAAGATCCACCCCAGCAACAGCATCCTGAGCTGAGGCCGGAGAGGGTTTCCGAGCCTCCCACTGCTCCGCGAAGATAACCGCAAAAAGCTTGGACATGTCCACATCCTGCATGCGGGTCATGCCCCAGATAAATTCCTGAGCCGTCCATGGTGGTTTCCTACCTACAGCTTCGAGCACCACAGTAGCATCCAGATCAAGTTTGCGAATCATTTCCGCTTGGGCGGTCGTCTCAATCGGTGGAAGCTGGGACCAAATTTTATCCGCGAAATCGAGGCGATGAGCACATGCCAAACGTCCCAGATGAGGCACTAGCGTAGACTGATAGTAAATATCTGGGGAACGACGCTGTTCGAAATGACGCCGCCCATACTCTTGCTCCAACTGTTGCCGCCTGACTTCCGGGTCCGCCGCCGGCATGGCCGCAGGCGCGTTCCGAATCGAGTCCGCGACGGCTGCAAACGATGTTGTTGTAGGCACTTCTGGTTCCGGCTCTGCCACGTAAGCCCCTGGTGGAGGAGGCCGATTTGGAGACAGCTCCACCTGATCCAGCACCCGAGCAACGGGATTCGGAGGAGGGGTAACTGCGGGCGGAGGATCCGGCTGTTCATGATGGTCCTCACCCGACGGCTGTTGCGGCGGCAGCGGGGTTGAAGTCGCAGACGGGCCCTGCGGAGCAGACGCACCACACGTACTCGTCAAGTCCGCCGCAGCCAGGGGGCCTGGTTCCAGAGGAGGACCAGAGTCCACCTCCGGACCCCCTCCGGAAGAAAGCCCCCCCGGGCCCGCGGACCCTGAGAGCAGCATGGGCGCCGACCCCTCTGAAATGTTGGAGGACGTGATGTCCATATGATAGGCCGCGGCCGGAGCTTCCGGATGCAGAATCGGAGGCATCTCTTCTGTCTCCGCTGCCGTGGGTTCGGCAGCAGAAACCCCGGGCTCCTGAGAGCCAGCCTGAGACTGCGCCTCCGACTGATCCATGGGCTCCGACCCTTCTTCAGACAGACCCCGATCCGTTTCCGAAGACGTCTGAGGGTTATCCGCAACCTCACCCACAGCCACCTGTGCTTCTTCGTAGCCTTTCCAGAAACATTTCACTGTACCCCCCCGCACCAATAGACTGGACATTTGACCCAGGCACAGCCCCAGGCTGACCCAGGTGAGCTGAATAGTGGGACCCGGGGGATTTCCCCCGGCCCACCCCCGAACTTTGCGAAGTTTGTACATGCACAACAGACGAACTGGGAGTTGGGACCACTGGGGAGGGACAGAGCGAACCCCGACCCACCCCAGTCAACGTTGGACGCGGCGTCCCCCCTACACCTGAACTGATACCGGTTTGGGGGAGACTTCCCCCGCCCCCCAATCCAGACGAGGCAGGCTGTGACATCGCTGAAATTTCGTCTACCTCAGGTGCCTGATGGGCAGGCAAATGTCAAAAAGAAAAACTTTTTCTTTTTGTTCTTTAGATCTGGCGCGAGTATTAGGAGGAGAAAAAAGAGGCATTTACGACACGGTCGCCAATTTTGTAGAAATGTGGTTGCTCAGTGTACTGCTGAATAAACGACTAATAAAGAAATGTGCAAGTTCTTCGCTCGGTAGTGTATGCCTAAGTAATTTCTCCTCGCGCCTAGCTCACGAAATAGTAGAAACTAGAAAATTAAGAGACACGATACTTTTACTTCGACCAAATAAAATTTAACTATACATTTTCAAATTTCACAAACACTGAATTCCAATAAAGTAACAAAATGCGCACGATAAATTCACTAACGAGATTCACAAGTCACAGCTGCCTACAAAACTCACTAAACAAAAGCCAGACTATACCCGCCCGAATCAGTGAACCAACTAACAACTAACTGACACCCACTCTTTTTTGAATTCAAACTCCATAGTGAAAAACTACCCGATTAGCTAAGGTCAGAATTTGTTTCATCGTTTATGAAGATTTTCACGAAATTATTCGAAATACAAGGAATATTCCACATATGTGTATTTATACATGGATCAGAAATGAAATTGTCAGGGCCAGGGCTGAGCAAACATAAGAGACCTCCTGCGCTGAGTCGCATCAGGAAAAGCCTGGAATTCAAACTTGAAACCCAAGTACCCAGAAAACTAGAAACCCTAAAATTTCGGTCAACCCCTTTTTGCACTGGAAATCGAATAGAAATTTTTCTCATAACTTAAGAATTAAAGAGAAGACAATCTCTAATAAAAATTGGACTCCGTGTATTGTACACAGCCGTCCAGGACAATCAACAATGTTATGGTACATTTCACATACTATCTCATCAGCTGTGTTAGCATGTTCTATGGAACGCTATATATAAGCATTAATACCGTAAAGCCTTAGAAACGAAGCCTAGCAAAAGAATAGTCAAAAATTTAGGTCAACATTTCCACTTAATTATTTCAATTCATTATCTAGCTTCTGAATAATCAAAGAAGCGGCGCTTGCTTACCACAGATGTCTCTTATTTCTGAAGCATCTCCTAAAGTCATGCATACAACGTTTTGCTGAGTAGTGCAGTCTGTAGGAATGGCCGCGGCATTTGGGGGGTTGTAGCCGCTAAGTAAACAGTCCTTGCTTGCAGCATTCTGGCTTGACGGATCAAGCAGGACATTCACCGGTTTACAGCCTTTTTCTTCGGTCACCCATGTACCTGAAACCTGCTGATTGTTTATGTCTTATTTGCGGCACATCTGTACTAATTTTAAGACTATTACATTACAGTTTTACTTGAAAGGGTCTTGTCATGTACAGCGCACCTGTGCGTTTACTGTCACTTCAGATTGGATACGAACTCCTTCTAGCTTAGTGCAACTGGCCTTAGTAGCTCAGTTGGCCGAGCGGTCGGAGCGTTAATCCAGAAGACGCGGGATCCAATACAGTTCTGAGGCATGAATTTTTGAACCACTAGGAACTAATGGGCAAAGTCCAAAAATCGAACCTCCTCAGTTCACTCCTTCAATATTATAATGACAAAAATTCTGCCGTTTTGAGAAATCGATGTTTAAATATTGTAAGTCGAAATTTGTACGTCAGAAAAACAAGCTTTTTTGCTACAATATACTAGACTAAATGTATTCATTAAAACGACATATATCTCAGTCAAAACTTGAAAAATTGAAAAAGTTATAACGTTTCAGAAATACCATCATCAAAGTAAGAAACAACCTTCAACATTTCTGTCGTTGTTTCCTATCCAGAATTCTGCAGCCGTGTTCACGGAAAGCCTGTAATCACAAATCAATGCAACTGATTGAAAACAACAGAATAGAAATTCAGGTTTAGTGCTAATAGCAATAGCAGAGCAGTTTCGATTCTCATAGTGATGTCTCAGGAGTGACAGTTAAAATTGTTTGATTAAGGTAAGCATGCTTGTCTAAGTGAAACTGAAACTGAAACTTGCTTTCAGTTTCTAAATGTTTCAGGTTTAGTATCTGCAACTGAAAATAAAGGCTACAGCAGTAAGAGACATGAAACTAACGGGAGTGGAACTGAAATTGAAATTGAAATGAGCTTCGTTAACAAAATGAAACCAGAATAAACTGGGTGGCTCAATCGGTAGAGCGTTGGCCTAGATCGCCAAAGGTTGTGGGTTCGATCCCCACCTCATGCCCGAATTTTTCGGGCCGGAGGTGCTGTAGTGACAATCTTAGTTTCGTTCGTTCTTTCATTTGTCTTTTCTCCTCAAGAAGTGAAGGTTTAAAGTTCTCAAGTTACGTTTCAGTTAATTTTCTACAGTGTATGGATGCACAATTATACAATCATGCTTATTGTTAAGTCTAACGGCTGGGAACGGCACATTTATAAAGGAATTGGAAATTTTTATATCTAAAATTTTATTATGCAGTTAAATGTTAAAAGTTAAACTGTTACCACCCCCCCCCGCAACCCTTTACTTCAATTTTGGTTTCTGCCGACTGTAGCTGAAACCTGAGCCAAAACTATTTTGGATCGCTGATTGAAACTGTGTCCAACTAAAGATGAATCGGATATCGGGTTTCTGAACCAACATTAGGCGGATTATTTTGTTGTCAACCAGTTTCAATTGAATACGGAAAGTCTAACTGAAAATGGATGTATTTTCAGATTACATAATGCATTCCTCGTTTTCACTCTATTGCCGTTTCACTCGTTTGCCTCCTTACTGAAGCTTCCAGAAACATATACCAGGCTTTCGTATTCTATGGATTTTTTATATCAGCAATGCAGGATAGTCCGTACAAAGGAATAAGCAGGTATACAAGTTAGACAACTCAGTTAGTTATAGCTCATTTCAGTTTGACTGTACTTCGTCATTACTAACCCTAACTAGTCAGAAATACCAAGAGTATTTCAAATATCCCATGCTTCCACTCCTTGCTACAAACAAACCTCAACTTGAAAAAATGCAAGACTCAGCCTTATGCAATAACCCCACTATTGATATCTGTAAACATACGCCCAATTCCGTATTCCATTGAAATAAGCCTGTGTTTCATAGAGTGGTAGTATGGAATTCTCCTTGGCGGCGCAGGTAGCCACTGCCGTATTATAGTCCTGGGTTACAGCGGCATTCCAGACACAGTACGCAGAATCTAACAGCTGAACAAAGTCCGGTGGGCAACCTACACAAAGGTATGTGGTGAATGTTACAATTTATTTGTTAAAAACCCTCAGTCTGCCTGTATGAGAACCTACGAACATGGTGAAAGAAATGAAAGCAACGTGGAGTAAAAGGGTCAATATGCCACCGACGAGACAAAGAGTTTGCATGGATTTCCAAATATAGGCGAAATAATTGCTGCCAAATTTGGCTGACTGTATGGCTGGCTGCAGGCATCTGAACACGTCACTCAGTTCAAAGACCTGAAGCCAGAAGTCCTATTTGACTAGGTCGCTCAAATTTCGGCCGATGGTCAATGAGCAACTTTCAGCGACCAAGCATTAAAATTCGGTGAATGTTTCTGCCAAAGCCCAACACTTCTGAGCGAGCAGACGGTATATGGCCTGGTGCGTTGAAGAGCAGCAAGGAAAACATTTTTTCAGAAAAAGGAAACTATTTCTGTCTCTGAGGAAGGTCTACATTAAACAAAATTAAATAGTAAATTGAGTGAGAAAAAAGGATTATGGAACTATTTCTAATTTCTATCATGCAACCTTATTAGTGTTAATTATTTCTTCACCTCCGTGTAGATTATCGATGCTGCTTGCAATAAGCAAACCTGAAATAAACAAACAGACACTGAGTTGAGAAATGCATACAAATAAATGTCGTCACGGAAGACAGTTTCCACTTTAATTTTTTTAAAAATTACTGAAATATGGAAAATAGCTTAGCATTGTTTCCCTTTTCCAGCGGACACGTCACGTTTATGATAGGTAGTCAGAGATTTCCATTCCAAAGTAAAGTTATAAACACTTATATGGAAGCGACATAAACATTTAGAATTTGACCGTAAACATTTAGAATTTGACCAGACTCGGTACCAAACCGCTTTCGTAATTTATTGTCTTCCTCAAGTCTTTGTTTACGACCGTTTTTACCGTTTACGCCAACTGTCTACGTCGTTTTTACCGAACTTCAGGCCTTGATTTGTGCACTGGATGGCCCGGCAAATCTAGGTAGAGTACCGGAGTAACGATGTTTCCTCTAAGTAATAGAGGTGTCAGCGCCCACCAATGACATTGACGTTAGGTGTTCACTAAACTGCTAGCACTGTGGTGTAATAGGTGCTGTTTGACCTAGTTCGATTTCTGGTGTACCTTTAGCTCATCTTCCTGCTTTAATGTACAATTTGAAACTTTCGCTACCATTCAGCTACGCCGCACAACCAGGACTAACCTAGTTGTCCGGTGTAACTGATAGAGTACTCTACCAGAAACTCGGCGGTTTGATCCAGATCCCCTCCCTGGATGCTTTTATCTACATCACTGAAATTTGACATTTGGAGACTGCGCTGGAAATTTGCTTGTGCAGTTGTGCAGTTTTAGTACGAATTAACTTACACCAAATCAGTCCCAAAACATTCATCGATGCCGATTACAGCCAAATTGAAGTCCTTAAAATTCACGCTT
Organism: Trissonchulus latispiculum; assembly: GCA_030248195.1. Classification (NCBI taxonomy): domain Eukaryota; kingdom Metazoa; phylum Nematoda; class Enoplea; order Enoplida; family Ironidae; genus Trissonchulus; species Trissonchulus latispiculum. The sequence continues at coordinate 21,608 of JASAND010004232.1, read as the reverse complement.
TCAAGAATGAAACCCAAACAAATCAAAGTAATAATACAAACATTCAAATAGAAACAGAAAAGTATAAGCTAAAGTTCGAACTCTAGGGTTATGTTGCCGTCACAAGACAAGACATTAAAGTGAACCTGCCAAAACTGGAAACGTAAAGCAAACAAAAGTAACCTTTAAATTGTTATGTTTGCAATGATTTTTGAGAGGCACAATTAAGATTAGATTAGATTAGATTAGATTAACTACAATAATGCGGAAATTGCAAAACGTGCCAAATGTCCAAGTAAAGTTCGAGCGTTTGGGCCTACGTTAGACCTTCAAGACTTCGTTGGTTACATTTAGCAAAAATGTAGGTACTTTTCCCAAGGCTTTTCATTTAATTCTCTAGGTTTTCTGGAAAGCTCTATCAGAACTCAAAAATTTTGGCAATAGCTCAGTAATTCTAGCAAAACCAGTTATAGTGGTCACGCAATGACATTTCGGGTTACATCTGTTTACGGTAACTAAGCAGTGAATGTCGACGCTGTTAAAAAAGAAGTACCAGATCAGATCCAGCATGATACATTTGTCGACATGTTATTTGACTCATAGTTACTCTCGTTCTTTTTATGTTGCTTCAGTAAACTCATAATCCTAGAGGTTATGGGCCCAGGACCGCAGATTCCAGCTGCAGCCGTTCCGTACTTACGTGAGGATCCGCTTTTAGCTTACTGAATTGTTTTGGTAGTCCGTGTTACAAGCAGACATGTGCAGAAGGAGAAATTCTGGGGGGGGGTGAGCCGGATTTTCCGGTTTTTTGCCCAAAAAACCGGAAAATCCGGATTCTGGGGAGTTAGTGAACCCTCTGGAGGGGGGGGGGGTCCCCCCACTCAAACCCCCCAAGCACATGTATGGTTATAAGCCGTGTGAATACTATGTAATTCAAGGTAGCGAAACTGTTAGCGGACACGGCACTGTTAGTCCGTAGAAGAAAAAAGCAAGAGATGCAATTACTACGCTATACTACTATCAACATTTTTATCATGAAAGAAAATGTTTTTTCGAGCATCCACCTCGCATTCAGAACAGTGTAGTAAGTGATCGTAATCTGATCCTGATTTGATGACCTCGGACAAATGCAGTCAATAAGGGGTACTAAATAATGCAAACTCTTTTGAAACGATAGTGCGCTGAAATCCTCCAAGATGACATCCAACGATATACCTAATATAGAAATAAAGTTCACAATCGCTTTGTTTTTGTTTATTTCGTACAACACGATTTGATATATGACAGTTGGTATATACAGTTTTTATACATAAAATACAAAATAGATTGCTCTACAGTGCATAGCTCAGAAGATAGCACAATAGGGCTGTAATTCCTCCAGCAATTGGTAGCGTCAAAATCCATGCCAATCCGATGTTCAGAAACAGTTTCCATTTTATGGCGGTGCGATTCCGATACCAGCCCAAAGCCACCACAGTTCCCACAAGACAGTGTGTTGTGCTGACAGGACAGTCAATTTTGGAACAAAGTAGAACTGCAAATGCCGTCGCCATTTCCATACAGAAACCGCTGAAATTTTTAAATTTAAATAACATTCTGAATGGTTTTACATAATTTACTTTTTAGGTTCAATAGAACTATGAACGCCAGACTTTAAGCTCGACTCCTTCTCTCAAATAATGCAAAATTCTGCAGATGTCAAATAGGATAAAAGGAGAGCCCCTAATAAATCGTTTTTAAGCGGACCAATTATGTAAGAAGATGCTTCCTGTACCGTTGCAAAGGTAGGATAAGTTTCTGCTGCACTATAATCGAGTTTCTAACATTAACTCTGGCTTACATCGTAGGTATAATGGTGGTTATCTCGTGGCCGACTGTAGCAATGACTTTATGACCCAGACACCACAGACCAACAATCATGGACAGTGAACCAAAAATGACCAAACCCTCTACAACAGCCCCTGGCAAATCATCGCTGTCGGCAACACCTTCCTTATAGACAGACCAGACACCCACCAAAGGGCCAATGGCGTTTCTAAAACATTTAACAAATTCTTCAACGGTTGCAGATGAAACTCGAGCAATAGTTTTATAGACTTAAAATAGACTAAAAAGGAAAAGGAAGAAACACAAAATATGTAAAGTAGGTACAGTGATATAAAACGTAGATTTTGTTTTACTGAAACAGTTTTTGTTGCCAAACGTTTTCTTGTCACTAGGCTAATTCCTGTGTTAATTATAAACTTGCTCAATGTGAGAGTGCTGTCCTCAATGTGCGCACAGTAATTGCTTTTTATCCAAAGTTGAGTTGTATTGGTGTGTTGTTCAATCAGCGTTAAACAACTCTTTTGCACTTTTACTGTGTAAAGACTGTGCATATAAATCAGATAATGCACAGTGCAGCGTGCGTATAACTAAGTTATACGCACGCTGCACGCTGGGAGGCCTGACAATAATCTAAGTTGCTGAAGCATACAGTTCACTGCATGCTTCAGCAGTGTGTACAGCAGAGCTCCAACTTAGAGAGCTCTGCTGCACACCAAAAAATAGGCCTCCCAGCCATTACATTATAATTTGTCCAGACATATCTGTCAGCTGCAACATAAACGAGTCAGATTTCATCAATTAAGGATAGGTTTAATCGTTGTATAAGTACTTTACAACACACCTTAGCGCTGTTCACTAATTTCTACTGCGCACGTCGCATGGGAAGCCCTCGTGCGTGGCACTCGTGTGCTTCGCGCACTCGTGCCCCACACTCGGAGCTTCCCACACGGCGTGCGTATAAATCAGTGAATGCACGCTAAGGTGTGCTATAAAGTATACTTATTTTATACCAATATGTGGCCAAGCTTTCCATAATGAAACAGAAAACGAAGAATTAATGTCAATCTCTTCGCGTCGAGTTTTCAAAGAATTTGAAAATTCTCCGGGATTTCACCTGCTCATTGGAACCAACTTGTAATTGTAGTACTTGTACTTGTAGTGACGCGGAAATTTAATCCGCGTCACTACTTCATTGCTTCACGTGCATTTTCAATGGCTAATTTGTGTAACAGTCACAAACGAAAGATAGAGTTTGTTTTTTATAGTACATCCAGTTCAGGAAGTTCAGCTGATAAAGTGGCGTTTGTAGAAAAACTAAATAAATGATAGCTGAAACTTGACTGCTTTCTAGTACCAAAGTCCTTGTTGGATTAGTCATACATATTCACGTGTTAGGCACTGTTCATTAAACTATTTTAAAATCTTACGCTGTGTCATTCGAGCCATGTGAAAAACTCAGAAAACAGGCTGACACCACTTGAGCAAATCCAAAAAGGTACACTACTTCTGGCGTTTCAGGTGTTGGTCTTCGAATTTCTTTGATCTTAAAAAATATATGAATATTATTCCTGTGGTGTTTCGCTGTGGTGATATAAACCCGAATAAATCATCACAAAAGTGACACAGCTTTTCAAACAAATACGTGTTGTTTGGAACAAATCAATACACTAATACACATGGTCTTAAAACACATCTCATGTCGATACAGCATCAGTTTACTTTACTACAATTCTATTGACTCAAAATGCTATGTGAGACAAGAACCATACAGTTTATATCTCACTGCGGTAAACATAGAATGACGACTCTTGGATTTATTAACACATCTTTTACCGATGGATAAGGATGAACGAACGCAGCTGAACAGATTTACTTACAGGAAAAAATTTTTATGCCAAGCACATGCATGTAAAGCAAGACTACAGTTTAACTTACGAAAAACTTTGCTAGACTTTGCTTAGCATTTTCATTACGGCGCTGTCCAGGTGAAGCTAAAAACAATTGATTTCATAGCGGTCTTTATAATCTATGAAAATGGTAATAAAATCCTAATTTGAAGGATGACGCAGGGCTCAGGCTTGGTAATGTTTTTTTGCATGCGGTCGTGGACGAAACAAACTTGATACAGTTACGAGATAAGCAAGGAAGTTCTAATTGTAATCGTATGCCCCTATAAACAGTGTTTATACAGTAACACCATAGCTTTAGTGGACATTCCTGATTGTGTACTTAATTAATACTTCTTCAATCAATTGTCGAAACCAATTAGAACACCAGTATTAATTGTATTACAATTTTCTCACAGTTACTTTCTCCTTGTTCTGGCGAGCGCGTGATGTTGATCGCATGAATGGGAACATCTTTTGAAGCTTCTTCCATTTCTTAAAAATATGCAATCACTGAAAAAGTCAACGTTTAAAAACAGTTTTCAAATACGTTCAAGCCTCCATTGAATAGTTTTATAAAATTTTGCAAAAAGAAGTGGTTGTGAACCTTTAAGCTTTCAACATAGTCTGTTTTGTGATTGTGATTTTTAATTTTTCTCTAATTAACAGAATAGTGTATTTGTTCACTTTTCGAAATTCTTTTTCTCATGTAGGAAGTAGCCAGAAACCACATAAGAATAGCCACAATACCACCGATTCCTACACTGAGAATAATGGCACCCCACCAAGGAATTTTATCGAATCCAAGATCTGAAACAAAGTTTGGATCAATTGAACTTTATCATCCCTAACTAGTTTGGGGAAGGGGATAAAGTTCAATGGGGGTCAGTAATCAAAATAAGTGTAAAAGAGAAACAAGGTATAGCTGGTGTAGTTTTAGAAGTTACACAGATGAATACAATTAGAATAAAAGAAAAGAGCCGTCACTCTTAAATAACAAAAGAGGTGAATCTGTGCCGTGAAGTTGGCGCCTGTTTCGGCACGTAATTCTTAGTAAATTTAATTAGTAAACTTAGTAAGTTTTAGTTTAGTAGGGGGAGGCAAGGGGACCCAAAAATTTTTTGACCAACATTGTGCTGAAAACTTGCTTATGTGAATTGCATTTTAATTTTACAACTTTAGCTTATACGGAGCTAACAAAAGAATTTAGAATATAGAATTTATTTTAAGTTAAATTTTGTAACAATAATACCGCTAAAACACAATCTGGTACTGAATTAGTCCTTTTAGGCAGGTTTTAAGTCTGGGGGATAAAGTTCAATTGATTCAGTTTTAATTAGGTTTCAGAAAATGCTCAAACCCATACATTTGCGTGAACTGAGCTGACAGATTTCAGATTTTTGATTCTTTTGAATTTTTAGCTGAGTCCAAGTTGATAGGCAGTTGGACGGCTCACTACCCTACCGAGCTACATTTCTGGTCTTTGAAAAATGAAGTTTATTACACGTATTGAAACCTGCATTATTTCAATGCAGCAGTTCGGGATCAGCGATAATAGCAATTTTATTTTCTTAATTTTCCAGGTTTTTAGGTAATATATAATAAATGAAATATGAAACTGTGTAACTGTATGTATGTATGTACTGTATGTGAAACTTATGTAAAGTATTGGCGAGGTAGCTACATTTGGAGCCATCCAGGAATATTGACAGTACTCCAAGTCCAACTGAAAGCCAAAGCATAAGCGGCAACATTCGAAGGCTTGCTTCCGTTTGATTCTTCTAAACAAACTGTTTGTAAAATGCGGTGTAATTTCAAATGTAAGTTCCTAAGTATCATGAAATAGTCTAAATCTGCAGCAGCAAAAAGCATGTGTGACAGCTTTGGTGCTATCACTGTTGACTCAGCGGAGCTTTTAGAACACCTTGTCTTAAAATGTGGAATAAGGGACCAATTTTGCAAAGATCTGCGGTAAACACGTTAAAATAATTCTGAAAAGTTGACAGTTTTAAAATTTTGAAATGCCACCTAAGAATAATGCTAATTATAGAATGAAACTTGCACTACCGAGTACCCGAAAAAATCGGGTACCTGAAGTTACTAAAATCGGCGGTCTCTATTCTAACTCGCATTCAACTACACCGTTAACTTACCGTTAACTTAACTTACTAACTTAGCTTACTATTTCACGACTATTTTGCAAAAAACGGTTAGTGTTTATCGAAGATCCCTAAGTAACAGTTTTAAAAATTAGGTCTTTTACCACACAAAAGCCTCCAAGAAAAATTTGCTGGCTGGCGACAGCAAATCGGATGAAACCGGATATTGAAAATGTCTGGACTTTGATATTAATGGCGCAATTCAATTTGGTACAACTACTGTCTGTTCCAAAATTCCGATTGTCAAAGATTGGCCAAAATTGGACAGGAATGCGGAATTTCACCAAATAAAATATTTAACAACAACAAGTCTCGAGCTATCCGATAAAATGTAGATTGTACTGTGACACTGTAGCAAAACAGGAAATGAACAGACTCAACAACTGATACTAGCTATTCAATTTATATGTACGGGAAGATTTCCTTTATATTCAACTTTCATAAAACTCTAAAATTTAATAGCAGGATTCTATTAGTTTATTAATAATTTTCGTGCTAGCAATGCTGCTGAAATTGTTGAAACTGAAACTGAAAATGTCTTATTCAAGGACTTGCCAGACTAACTCGTCAGTTTGAACACAATACTTCGCTTTTTGCCTTAAACTACAAGTAAATATTGTCGGTTGTCCATTTTTGTGTTAACAGAAGAAACGCTAATGTATTTCCTTTGTCCTAACTTCACCTTTGTTAACGCAGTAAACTGGATTATCCAATAAAATAGAAGCGAAAATATTCCGGCAATGAGTGGTGACGTTACCCATGACAAAGCTAAAAATAAGAAAACCATATAAGATATTTTCTACTGTTTCGAATATACTTAAATCTTGTGGTTATAGAAAAATTCATATTCAAATGCAAACTTTTTTCAGAAATGAGAAGAATCCACTATCCAGAGGTTCACCATAAGTAGATTTAAGGAGTTTAAGGAGATGCTTTAAGAAGGTTTTCTGATTTAAGGAGGTTTTCTGTACCCTTCCTTTCCTATCTTTCTATCTATTCTATCTATTTCCTATCTTCCTATTCCGATCTTTCCTAAATTTACATATGCACGTCTCAGTATCAGTTTGATTTACTCATGTGAGTTTCATATTCGTAGGCTCCAATTTTAAACTCGCGGGCCGGTTGGCTACATTGCGACTTCGCGAAACGCCGTATTTTAGGAGCCACTAGAGCAAAGAAGATGGTTGACAAAGAATTGGCCCTGCCTTGCTCCAGAACTCTCCTTTTATGTCTACTTTTGTATGTTCAGATTCCAGAAAATTTAGAAAGGCCTGGAATCTACTGTTTCTAAGAGTACAGCGCTCATCAATAATTGAAGTTTACCAATTTTGCCAACCTCGAACCACTTGATGCTATCTCTTCCTTTCATTACCAACGAAAATCCAACTGTTGATCCGACGACGCTGTGTGTGGTAGAAACGGGTAATTTAAGCAGTGTCGCTGTCAACAACCAGCAAGCAACTCCTAGAATAGGAAGAATTACTCTAGGTATTGTTGAGTATCAAAAAATTGGTACGCACTTGGTGTGTCATTTTCAACATTGACTGAATGCGCAAAACAATGCGGAAATCATTTTGCAATGTAGCCAATAAGAAAGCTACACACAAAAGTCATACTGCAGAATCGACAGAACCAACTTCAGGACGACGTACACACAAATAAAACACTATCAACAACGCTTTATCTTTGATACCAGTAAAGTAAGATTATGTATAACAAATATTGAGCAGAATACTGGGGATAATATATGTATTTAGTTATTTAGTTATATTTAGTTATAATAGTAAAGTACAGCTCTGATTATGATCCCATGACGGAACTATGTAAGCCACCGTTGGCGAAGCAACTTGAATAAGCAAAACTTGAATGCATTTGTGGTTGCAATATTCTCCTAGCAGTGAACATTTGCACCACCGGTACTAACTACCGTTTGAAGCAGGAATACAAAACTAAATGTTTTTAGAATAAACTGTGAATTGAACCATGTAATCTGTCTTAATGTTTGTTAATGTAGTCTGTTAATGTTGAGTAACTATTTCGGTAGATCGCTCAAGTTACTTTGCTTAAGCTCTGTCAGTCTGAAGTTATCTTCGCTCTTCGGTATCATTTTGTGGTGTCGTCACCAGGATGGAAGCGTTTTTTCGGAATTCGCTTTCCTGAGCATTACAGTCCAGCCGACAGTTTTGCTGCATGGTTTCAGCGATTTGACAATTTGTGGAAGTTTTTGCCTAACAAACCCTGTGAAGATGGGGCTGCCGCTGAAGCAAAAAAGTGTGGTTATCTTATCAGCTATCTGGACAAATAGGCGAGCAGGCAATTAGACTTACTGGAACTATCTGAGGACACAGATCTAACTACTGCTTTAAAGGGACGTTTTCGCAAACCTAGCGTACTACCGAATGTTATGCAAAGTTTACCCAGCGGAAGCAAGACATTTCAGAAAGTGTTCAGGACTATGTGGACTCTTAACTTTAACTTGCAAGAGACGCTTTTCCCACTGCAAACCAATCGGCCAAACAAGAATCTATCAAGAACCAATTCCTTCTCGGTTTGAGAAATCAATAAATTTGTCAGTGGATTTAAGCAAAAGATCCCCTGCCCAAATCCTTACCGATATTTTGGATAGCGCACGACAATTTGAAAAAATTTTAGGAAATACTACGGTTAATTTCAAAGGCAACTGAGACGACTGCTGAGACACAACAAAATAAAGAAATTTTGATATTGAGTGAGAAAGTCGACAATCTCCTTTCTTTGGTCAACAAAGACAAAGATCAAGAGTCTGGTCCCTCTCGCGGAAATAGAGAAAGATCTAGTTCCGTGTCCAGTGGCGACAGTAATTATCGGGAAAGCGGTTGACGCAAAGAATTTGAAAGGAAGCGTCTAAAGTCACCATCCATTCGCTATCGCATTGATCAAAGGCCGAACTACAAAGATCGTCGACAAGCCAATTCCAGCAGTGAAAGAGAGCATCCAAGATAACGTCAATGTACTATTTGCTACAACTGCGGGGGAAAAGGCCATTTGGCTCGACAGTGCTCATCGGACAAAAGCTTTTCTTTAAACCGCTAACCCAATGGTGTGGGCCAAGCATTGGGTTCAGGGAGCGTGGCCCCATTCAGTGTACTGTTGACAGTTATTATTAATATGTGCAAACTAAAAGCGGTGGTAAAATCTTATCAGCAATCTGGACAAAGTGAAACAGGAATACAAAACAAAACGTTTTTAAAACAAACTGTGAATTGATCCATGTAATCTATCTTGATAGCGTGTTGAGTAACTATTTCGGTTGATCGCTTAAGTTATTCTGCTTAAGCCCTGTCAGTCTAAGTTCTCTTAGCTCTACGGTATCAGTTTTACTGCACAGTACTAAAAACGAAATTAGGAACTATAACAGGTTTAAATAGAGTTTAAAGTCACGAGTGACTTTATTAGAACTAATACTAATACTAATCCTAATCAGAAAAGAAAGTGGTCATCATTTACTGAACACAACTTACTAATTTATTGGACCATGAATGAGAAAAATATCCTAATAAACTATATTTCTCAACAGGCCACTCGGTTCACTACAGTTCACTACTACACAACACTAATTAGCCTAATCTGACTTTCAATCCTAAGCCAAGATTTTTGTACTCGTAATTAAACAAAACTATTAATGTTTGATGGTGAAAACTCGCTCCACTTGCATGTAATACTAAAAACAAGCTTCGAGGGCACATTTTTGGCGTCTTCAATATTTATCTGGACCGCAACATCTACGTAATGGACGTTTGTTCTTCTTTTTTAAAACTTATTTCATATAGTTAGTCCATAACTCACCTGCCAATGCAGACATCATCCCGATCAGATATTCCGCTGACGTATATCGAATACAATCGAAGCCAGTCAGAGAATTGTTCAGTGACACTGAACCATTGCTTTGGTCTAGACAGTCTGAAACTGGTTTGTAGCTGCCATTGAAAGGAACCACGTGAACATCGTAAACATTCACACTCACGATTCCCTCGCGAATCTTATTGGTAACCTTATAGCCTGAAACAAGCAACAGTGCACAATTTCGTGAATACTAGAACTTGCCTTAAGGGGGAGTTGACAATATCAAACCTTCGTCAACAAAACACCACATCCCTTCCGTGAGAGGACTTAACATTGTTTCTTACATTTTGGAAAGGGTGCCACTTAGGAAGGTTATCGCCAAATAGGTACCCGTTTGGTTGGGCACGGCATTGGCAAGGTCTAAGTGAATTTTTTTCGGATTTCTGCAGGTAAACGACCGTGCCTTGCAAGCGAACGGAGTATTTGTATTAGCAACCAGCTTTTATTCTTCTGTACTAACTAATAAACAACTCAGTTCACTAAGCACAAAATGCTGAAGAGATATCTATATCAAAAGAATTCAATTTTCAATACTATAAAGAATTACTTTAACAGCAATGAAGGTTAATATATCTAATGATATCCCTAATAACATTAACATATACCTAATAATGCAGCACCCAGATTTTCAAAAATGGAAGCTAATAAGTAAGCTTGAATCAGTGTGAGGACCTTAGCGCCCACTGAAGTCCCATAGGAATTGGCACAATCATTGGCTCCGAGACCAAAGGCAACGCAAAAGGCAAGTAGAAATGAAATAGCCACAAGCCACAAAAAATCATCTTGCCAGTGTAGCACGTAGTCCACCATGCTTAGCTATCAATTAAATTTTACGTTACATTTATCAATAATGTTGCGTTGAAGCATTTATACAAAAGCATGTGAAGAAGACATATCATAAGTTTCTGTTAAACATAAAAAATACATTGAAATTGATTAATCCAGCTTTTAAGTTTGAATAGGATTTGTCTAAGTTTTTGTGACGTAAACTGCTGGAAAACTAAGCAATGGATACTTATGTATAGTCATTAATACGGTTCAGAATAGTTCCGTATTTTACGTCCAAACTGTTACTGGTCCAGACAAGTAGGTCAAACTGATCAATACCGTACGCTGGAACGTGTGGTACAGCATGACAAAGTACACCAATGTTGAAACTAGTAAACAGTGACTACATTGAATTATTTCCACGAATTCGCCAGTATTTTTCTGATTTGTAGGGACTGTTTGTAGTAGTTATCAGTCAAAACTTGGTACAGTCAACATAACATTAACACCCAACATTCAAGAAATTAGGCTGGCACTCAAATATTTCTACAATAGTTCACAGAAAAATATTTACTTAGTTGCTCGTACAAATAGGTTTGTAAATGTTATAAATGATACAAAGATTGGGTAATTTGAGATTTTGTTCAAACAGTGAATGAGTAAAGGTGTTTTTAAAATGACATTTTTAATGCAAACTATATTAACGCAAGTCTTAACTTCTGATATTATCGGGCAATGGTGGGGTGGACGGGAGGTGACCACAGGTATTGCGTAGAACACACCGAATTTTCGCCCAAAGTTACACACCGGATCAGGCTAAAAATGGGCAATTCTGAAGCACCGAATTCAATTTTAATAGTGTTTTTTGAAGACGCACCGAAGTTCCACCCCTCCTTCACGAAACACATCGCCCAGGTAGCTTCAATGACATTCAAAATGTTAGGACATACACAGAACTAAAGCTAGTCCAATAAGGAAGCACAAGTTTTGTCATTGGCAATTGGGCCAGCCACATGGTGCGAGCGTTAACTAAGCAAAATTAAGTTATATTGTCCTGAGGTGATATATATATATATATATATATATATATATATATATATATATATATATATATATATATATATATATATATATATATATATATATATATATATATATATATATATATATATATATATATATCGAAACCAGACTCTACATTAGTTTAGCAAAACTCCTGACCTGCGATATAAACAAACAAACAAACAAAGGTGTTAATTTCTCTAGGTAAACAACATACAATAATTAAGTATAATGGTATAATATTATTAAGATACATGTTACACATATAATTAACTAATACTATTAGTATTAATACTGATAATTAAATGCGTATATATAAGTCAAGCTTTCATACCATTGAACTTGAGAATTTTGAATATATATGCCAGACAAAAAGAAGGGGTAAAAACCTATAGTCAGGTTATTGCAAAGCCCTTCCCCTTAGAAAAATACTTAAATCTAATAGGCATACAGACCGGTCAAAGGCGACGCGGGCACTTGAAGCGACGACATAGTTAGGTAGACTATTCCAGGTATTTATAATTCTATTTACAAAAAATCCCTTTAAACTTTCAAGAGTACACAGATTAGGTCGAAACGTAACATTATGCCCCCGTAGAGCCCTATGAAATCAAAAGTGAACATATCAGCACAGTTTAGTGCAGATAGATTATTAACTATTCTACAAACTAATTTTAAGTCAGTTTTAAGGCGCCTAGCTTCCAAAGATTCAAGACCAGTTTCTGAAAGTTTTTGGAGGTAAGACATATGATGAAGACCGGGGCTTCTTTTTGTAAATTGTCGTTGTACACTTTCAACTAAATCTGTATCTTTCAATAAGTATGGTGGCCAAACAGAATAGTTGTACTCTAGAAACTGATACTGAGACGATAGCCTCATCAAAGCTGCGGGGCAGTGCTGGCAACGGCGCCCAGAAGAAACTAGCAAACTGGCAAAGAATTTTTGACAATGGCGGACATATTTTGTGTCAGCGGTTCATGAACTGCTCCGAACCCCAGTGGTATCTTCTCATCGTCGAGTCACCCAGATGGGGGCACTTTGACGCGCTCTCTGTTGGTAGTCGTCAGTATAACGGTTGTGAGGACTATGGTCATATTTCCAGTTGTGGCTTAATTTTAACCACTTCTAAATTGTGGTACTTCTTACTTGACCGCACCAGATCGTCCGGTCACAATTTTGCTCTGTATTTCCGTTGAACAACAAGCATAATTAACTTTTGCACACTGAAAATTGTAGCTAGCCTATAGACACTTATGTCATAAAAACAAATACGCTATAGCAAATTCAAGTAAGCTCAATTAAGTTATTTAGTTCATTAAGGCTAAATTCAATTACATACGCTCCCGTCAGTCATATCTAGTATGACTCTGACTATGCCGTCCACACAATGAGAGGCTGGAGATTAGTATTGTTGACCGACCGGGTGGAAAGGCCCGTCGGCTGGCCGTAAACCGGACGGCCAAGAGGTGCACTGCCGGCCGTTTCAGGCGAGCCAGGCGGTCGTTGAACGTCCGGTTTCGTCGGTTTATTTATTTATCTATTTATTTGTTTGTTTTGTTATTATTTCGTCGATTTATCAGAATTTTCTCAGTAAATCGATTTTAAATAGTGCTGATGCATTTTCTTATCCTGTTTGATCATTCTGGCACTCATGGGTCAGCATACCGGCAATCTTTATTATGATTCGTTAGCCGACCGTTTTTGGCAGGTTGGGCCGTCAAACGGTCGGCCGACGAAAATTTCGGCCTGTCAACAATACTATTGGAGAGTACCCATCGTGTGGCCTTTCAGCTCTGGTTTATCTAACCTCCATCAAGTGTTCTTGCTAATAGCAATAGACCATGTTTCGATGCTGCAAGCCTCTAGCAGAAACAAACCCGGAAGTGTGCCCATATTTGATTGCGTGGTTTTGGCGTACATAGCAGCCTTTCGCAGGGCTGGGGGGACAGGGTTCAGAGTACTGGTTAATCCCAGTAGATGGGGTGCCTTTCACCTTATCGACCCCAATAGAGCGAACTCGGCACCTACTCTTATCGATAAGCGGATTAAGGTTCTTTTGCGTGGCTGCCCCAGTAATACAAAACACGGGCACACCAATTTTTCCAATCATCCAATTACGAATCACTAACGGATCTGTAGCCTAAGTTTCTTGCTCAAGGAAGCAGTGTAGCGTCGTTACGGCTAAGGTGGGGATCGATCCTCGAACATTTTGATCCGAAGTCCATCGCCTTAACCCTTTAGCTACGCGGCGACAGATGCAATGCTCTTTAACTCCATGACCCGTTTTCATGTTTATTGATTTTTATTTTATCAAACATAAATACAGAAGTTATTAAAACAGTATATTCTCTATGAACAGTAATTAGCGCTGCTGTCAGACGTGATTTCCAAACACCGTTCAATGTGCCACAGCAGTTACTCTGTTAGTATCATGAGCACTTGATGAGATTGCCACCACATTCGTTTTATCGATACGGTTACAAGGAAACAAGGTATTCACTACAGCCACACGAAACCACTGACTTGTTCCAGCATAGGCCACAAAATTGAGTGAAGCCTCCATGGTTATTCCTAAGGTAGCGAAATCGTGCAACAGCCCGAAGGCTTTTTCCGGATGCGCATATTGGATGTAGAAGCTAATTGCCAACGGTAACTGTCCCAGAACTACCAAACCCGACTGAATCAAAAGTAGTGTCATCTTCAGCTTATCTTCCTTAGCTTTCTTTTTAGATTCGTGGTTGAGAGCAGCAGCAGTGGCTTTCATGACTGACTTGTATTTCCTAAAGATACAGGCGTTGAATGCTGCCACAACGAAAATAGACGAAATGCTGATGAAATTTCGACACCCTACAAGAACAGAGATTACGTCCGCTGGAACAACCTTATCATCCACTGGAGCTCGAAGTACCGTTCCATTGGTCACAACGATGCGAAACATTTCCATCGAATTGACTGCAAATGCCATTCCAAAGGCAGCAGACAACCCAACGCCAAAGATAATCCTTCTCAGACTCTTCCGATACAGCAAGGGACAGTATAGAGCACAGGCCCTGTTGACGCACATGACAATGGTAAGCAGTGGTAACACCGAATCTGCTCCAAAGCGGATGAAGCCAGATAAATGCTCGTAATACCACACAAAGAATGGATACTCAATGACCCAGGCCCTTCCCAAATGATGATGCGCTGCTATCCACCAAGATGACATCCAATGAAATAATTTTGCGGATACGCTGAAGAAATCGACAACAGCTATCACAATCTGATATTCGAACGTGTTGTCCTTTGTCCAGTACTTAGAATAAACCAGAAGGCAGGCAGAATTCCCCAAAACACCAATGATGGCAATAATTGGATTTAAGATGCAATAAAAGAAATATTTTTCGTTCATTTTAATTCTAAAACAAATCAGTCACTCAAATTGAGAATATCAGTAATTGCTTCAGTCATTGGAAATAGTCCAAGACGTTCAATTAATTCCCTTCAGCGCTGAACTATCATATATGTAAAGAAAAGCTGGTCTAGCACTGGGTAATTTTGAGTATAAACATTCAGTTCAAGCCTACTTGCTCTGTTTTTCACTAGCTAGCGCCTTCAGTCATAGTCAGTTTAAACTTTGCTTAATAAAACCCGTAAGTAATCAATCGTCCGCCCGATCCTTATCAGATATATACCGAATCTAATACCCAATCTCGCTTCAATGACACAGCGTTAAGCTAAGATCTCACTACAAAGAACTCGTAATTTTGCGTTTAAATGTACAGATGTATAGATCGTACACAGATAAAAGCAGTTATGACCATCAATCAACACAATCTCAAAATGACAGTCATGTGGATCAGGGTTTAGAAAGCATGGACGCAATTAGAGTATGACATAAACTTGTGTAGCCGTAAGAGGAATCTGTATCAAATTAACACTGCAGAGTTAAATGCTCACCCCAACGGATTTGGTTTTACAGAGTATCTCTTACCTCCTTGATGAGACTGCTGGTTGACGCTAAAGTGATCATACAAACCAACAATTAGATTGGAGGAAAGTTAGATCCAGGTAAGTTAGATTGTGCGAATAAATTAAGAGTCAGACATTCAGTCAGTCAGTCAGAAGAGTCTGAGTTAGATTCCGGCAGCGAATACAGCACGCAATATAATAAATACTGTCCGTCTCAAGACTCGATGCAGGCACTCTGTCCTACCAAAGATATACTCAGCCAACTAGGCTACAATTAAAACCAACCCATAACTGCCGTGCCCAAAATCCAACTGCCTTTGTGTACGCCCGTTTTCCGGAGTCTTCCCGGTTTATTCTGGGTTGGTCCACATCAAGTTTGGTCCATACATTTGATTGGCCAGAAATTAACCTCTGAGAAAGAAGGAGGCGGGCCCTAAGTACAAGACTGCTATTAAAAGATAACGGCAGATTACACAGTTTCTGCATACTGAACTAGGTATAGTGTTCAGAAAGAACTGAGGAAACTAAAAATACTGGAGAGAATTTGTAGAAAAAATTTTATTTTGAATTTCTTGTTTTTTGTCTTTCTTATTTCAGGAAAATTGAAGTTATTTTCATAATAAAATGTAAAATAAACATGGTTCGTTTCGTTTTCACTTAGAAACTTCCAAATTTAGTTTGCTTTGAAACATACCTTGAATTTATGTTGAACCATAATGCTAAAGATTTTTGCAAAGTTTATCAGCGCTTATTTATTTAATTAAAGCCGATTAAATATTATTATTTCATGGTAGTGGTATAAAAGTAGTAAAACAATTTATTTATTTGAAAATATTCTGAACAAAACAACCAATTATAAGTAAGCATAAGTCTAATTGTAGGAGATAGTAGCTCACGCTGACACTTCAACGTGTAAAGTGTCGCCCTCAATTGTAACAAGTATTTAACGCTGACACCTAACAGTAATGTTCACTGACTTAATTGAATTTTCAAATTTCTAATGTTTAATTTCTAATTTCAAAATATTAATTAAGGCGACAACTAACTGAGAGAACACAGACAAGATTTCAATATGTTAGGATTTGTCGCCTTTGTAATCACAGAGGTTAATCGCCAAAATCCAATGTAACTTTTATGTTAAATTTGTACCGTTTCTGTTTCAACTGTTACATGTGTTTCTGTTACTGTTACTGTGAGACATCTTAGTTTCGATTGTTCTTTCATTTGTACTGTTTCAAATGTATATTAATTCTGTTCGAATGTTTTCTTCTTCATTGTTATACTGTATTACCTATCAAAATCCAGACAATATCACTGTAACTTCTGTCTGTTGTTTCCGTTAATACTGTAACCTTACATCTATTCCATTAAAACCGTCAGTGAACATTACTGTTAGGTGTCAGCGTAAAATACATGATGCATTTTACAGATATATATAGAAATTATGCGCTCACTTATCTTGGCAGTTAAAGGTGTCAGCGTTAAATACCTGTTACAATTGAGGGCGACACTTTACACGTTCAGGTGTCAGCGTGAGCTACTATCACCCTAATTGTATATTTAACTGCTTAGCCAACTGCCCTTTTAAGGGCAACCATTTTAACATGTCGAGTGCAGTTTTTTCAAAAATGTATAATATCTACTCATTCTCTATTATCATCGCTAACACTTAAACGAATTTGTTTAAGAATCTTGGGGAAGATTCTTGGAAACTAAACTATATTTATGTAGCAAAATAATGTATTTTAGACGACGAAGGAAAAATTTTTTTAGCGAAGTTAAAGTTTGAGATTATATATTACCACTATAACCATTATATATAATATTTAATATATATTATAACCATTATATGTAACCTAAAAATTCACAACAGTGCAGTTTGTTATCATTAAAATGTTCCTTTTCGCCATTTTATTTTGTTTCGAGAAAGTATTTATCTTCTCTTATGCATCAGTTAAAGGCGTAGGCGGGGCTTGTTGTAATTGGCTGGGTGTGTCAATAATTTTAACCAAATAGGAGCGTGTGGACCAAACTAGATGTGGACCAACTAAGAATACACCGTCTTCCCCACCTGCCAATCAAAATGCTGACGTAGTAAGGAAACCCCGCCTTATTCTGTCTTACGGCATCTCCTGTCACTCTAGCTCCAATTCAGCGGTTCTTTGGAAGTTTCTTTGTGCTATTTAAGCAGTATCTCTACTTGATTGACTCCCTGGAGTTTTAGGTGGTCTCCTAGAAAAGTCGAAAGCAACCCCATTACATTAAGAAAGCGAGCATACAAAAATTGTAGAAATCTTTCATAGCAAAGACCAATTCCCATAAATTAGAATTAATTTACTTATTTTTGCCAATTCGACGAAAAGATTCAGCGACTCTCCAAGATTTTGGATCTACACTCTCAAACTATTCAAACTATCCAAGGATAAAGAGACAAAGCAAAGCATCATAGTAAATAGTTCATGAGGAGGTTTTGGTTCAAACAGATTAGCACATTATCAAACAGAAAAAACTGTAGGTTCCTTAATTCAATCTCCATCAGTTCAAAATACATAGATTAGTCCACTTAGGTCAAAACACTCAGAACCCTCAGAAGCAGTCTAAATGTTGAATAGCGCCGAAAAACAAAAAAGTAGGATTGCTAACAGTACTACAGTCATGCAGTGAGAGTTAGTAAAGTCATTGCAGCCAGTAGGGATTCGTTACTGGTCATTAGAGATGAGCATTTCAGCCCGTCGGCCCGGCCCGGGCCGACCTCCATTGGATAGCGGGCCGAGTCGGGCCTGGCCGAGAAATGTTTAAACAGCGGACCGGATCTGACCGAAACGGGCCGGATCAACTCTAGACAATGTTGAAAAATCACTAAATTAGCAACACAAATACTGATTCTGGCTATTTATGGCAAACTTTAACATTTCATAGCATAATTTAGCCTCTCCATCTTGCATTTAAGCCTTTGAAATAATATTGTTAGTAAAATTTTGAAATTTTTCCTTTTGGAACGGGCTGGGCCGGCCCGGGCCGAAAAAGTTTGCCAGCGGGCCGGGCCGGGCCGACCCGACGTCAAGAGAGAAAATCGATACAAAATCGTCTCACAGATTGCTAGCATTCAAACTCAATCGATCAACCCAATCTTGACCAAACATTCTCGACCAGAGGCTAGCCTACCCTTCACATTATTTATGTATTAATTATTGGACATAATCCAACGCATTCATTTTGTTCTTCTAAAATGTTGGAAAGCGATAACATATGACGAAATCAACTTAAATTGATAGCTTCTTGTTTGAGATTGCTTAAATGAAAAGAAATATCCCAAAGCTTTCTTTCTATAATTGCATATCTTTGTCTCAAGTTCAGCTATTCCCATCAATTAGGCTTGAACAACAAAGAACAACGTTCCATGGAAATTGTTTTAAATTAGTAATATTAACAATATATTTCTAAAACTGACACTTTTTAAGATTTTGATACTATCAAAATCATACGACAATTGGAACAAAGAGAAGTTTTATTATTTGCAATTGCCCTCGCTTTTTGTTGTTTAGCCATGGACATTGTAGTTTGCATCATGAGGTCTTGTCTCGTTTACAGCCCCGACAGTGCTTTAAAGTTTTAAAACTTGACCAACCGAACCGAAGCTGTAATTGGAAGCGATTTCGACCACGCTGAGCTTACAGCTTTGAGTTTTGTCGAATTGGATTGTTTTGATCAGCAAGTAAAAGAAGCAAAACGACAAACACCCCTCAGAGGATTTAAACTGCGGTTCCCAGAACCGCAGAATGTGATCTGAAAGTATCATTTAATCTCCCTTTTTATTAGCGATTAGCAGTCTACGATTGATCAATTAACAATTAGTTTATTAAACAGCCTAGGGGAGGATGATGAGCACCTCAGATGAGGAAAAACCGTAGTTTCAGTTCATGTTGCAGATAATAGCAAGGACAGAGTCTGGTAATTTACCGTGGAGTGGACTGCTAATAAAGTTTAAGAATAGAAATAGAACAGCTGACGATTAACTACTGGATTCCTTTTCAAAACTCAAACTTAGCCTTCTGCTTTTCCGCCATCCGCAGCTATTTTTAAACTTTTTGGTGCAGTCCAGTGTTAGTTTCATTATTTGATCTGTAGTTTTCGTGGTACTGTATCTTCGTTTAGATTTATGACACGTTTATTAATGACGTAGTTGTCAAATATTCCAACTATGCGAATGCGACTCCTCTAAGTGTTGAAGATGTTACACTAAATTGTGATTGTGTGTCGTTTCTCCCACAAAATGGGAACTCCTAACATCTCTAATCCATCTTAATTGACACTTGGGGCGGGTCAAACAGAGGTAATTACAGTGAATGGCATACTCAAATGTGATCAACTTAACAGTTTATAAGCTTTAAATTATATAAAATCAAATTTAACCGCAGTTTCGAATCTAATTGGTAACTTTTGTGCAGTTCATTGTATGTTTTTCTCAAATTATGGCCGATGTGTTATTTAAACTAAACTTTCAAAATGAAAACAATCCCCTCAAATACTCAGGTAAACTCCCCAACACTTTACCTTTATCTTTATCTGTATGGGTGTGTTTGTGTCTGATTGATTGGCAAAATTATAAGTTTTAAGTTTTTAATTTTTAAAAGGGGGACAATGGAAACCAAAACATGTTGTCATGGATCTTGTTGGATCATGGATATGGTTTTGTAAAAACAAAATTAAAGTAACCAACATAAGACCTTTAACGTAACGCATGAAGAGGTATACGGTGCATTCCAGAGATTGCAGCCTTTCCGTGGTGGAGTGGATCCTCTCCAGGCCCCAGTCCCTACTGGTCCCTGTGGAGCCCGAAATTGTTATCACCCCCAGGTCCCAATGGAACCTGCCAGCATGTGGGCAAAGTGTTGGCCCCCACAGGCTACCCCCATCCCACCTCAAACCCGGCCGGGTTTTCCCCGAGGGGCGGCACTGAACCGGCCAAGTTCCGCCCCACTGCAGTTCTGGCGCTCCTGTCACTACTGCTAATGTTGCTGGCCGGTGATATCCATCCTAATCCGGGACCCGGTCCTTCTGTTCCGTACCCTTGCGGCAAATGCCGCTACAACGTCCCATGGAAGGCATGGGCGATTCAGTGCACCCTTTGTTCCTTTTGGTTTCACCAGAAATGCTCAGACCTGTCAGTTAGAGAAATCCGCCAGTTCGAACGGACAGGAGATCCCTGGAGTTGGGGTGGTGCTGTGGCCCCCTCAATGCCACCAGTCAGCCTACTCCTCAGCCGGCTGCCTTGCCGACTGCTAGGCCCCCACCAGAACCCCTCCTCTCCAATCCCCTCCAGCCAATCGATCGAGAGATATCCCATCCCATGCTAGCCTGCGAATCCTACAGTGGAACTGTAGCAGCGCCAAACAGCGAAAGCCTGAACTCGAAAAAATTTCTCCGATTCTGCCGTGGCCGCCCTTTCGATGTAACTGTTTGCGGAGACCAGGCTGCAACCAGACCACAGCTTCAGCCTACAGGGATTTTCAGTTGTCCGGAAGGATAGAACCAGAGGACGGAGAAACAATCAGACTGGTCCTCCGGTCGGAGGTGGAC
Organism: Trissonchulus latispiculum; assembly: GCA_030248195.1. Lineage (NCBI taxonomy): Eukaryota > Metazoa > Nematoda > Enoplea > Enoplida > Ironidae > Trissonchulus > Trissonchulus latispiculum. The sequence continues at coordinate 514 of JASAND010004232.1, read as the reverse complement.
TACTCACGGCAGTCCGAGAAGACCTGCCCTACTGTGTAGAAACTGGCCCCTGGACTGCAGCCGGTGACGATGTATCGGAGGTGCTAGTTTGTACCATAAAACCGAAGGGAAAACTGTACCCAGTATGAAAATCGCCAATATCTACATCCCGCTTCTGGTGGCAGCGGCGGACGACGATAGGGTTAAGTGAACTTTGACCCATCGGCCCTACCCTGCGAGCCGAACACAATAATCTGTGGGGACTTCAACGCCCACTCCCCCTCTGGGATCACAGCGCTGCCACAAATCAAACTGGCTCTCTACTGGAAGACTGGATCACCGATACTGGCCTCATCCCGGCCAACGACGGAGCACCCACAAGAACAGACTACAGAACAGGCAGCTCAGCAGCCCCAGATGTTACCATCCATCACTCCAACCTAAGTGGACGGGTCGATTGGAAGGTTGGTCAGGATATGGGTTCTGATCACTTCCCCTCCTGGTCACTGTTGCCTTGAAGAGCAGGAAAAACCTG
>JASAND010004231.1:0-84373 GCA_030248195.1 Trissonchulus latispiculum | reverse complement strand
AGTTGTATGTTTCAACTAATTGCACATTGTCGTTTTTGTCATTTCAGGGGAGCTACCACCCGCTTCGGATTCCGTTGAGCAGCCTGAAGCGTCCACGAGTGCTGGTTCCGGACAGCCGGTTCCCTTGACTTTGTTGCAACAATTCTCCACTGTACTGGCTCACAGTAAAGCTCGTCGAGAGCAGCAGGATACTGAACTTCTGGATCAGTATGGAATTAATAAACATGGTAAGCGTGGTTCCTGTTGATAAAGCATTCTTTCTGGTCTATACTTTGTCTTTGTCCTTACGCCTTTCCGAAAGTAAAAACACTCGGTTATTTTTGCTTGAATGAATATTTTGGTGGTTAAAAGTGTCTGCTATGCTAGCATAATTGAAGAGATTAAGAACTCACCTCAGTCTCTGCATACAAGTCCGGCTGGAGAGGTGTCGGTTTGCTCTGCTTCTGTTATAAATAGTTTTTCTCTTTCCTAATTGCAGTGATCTTGGTTTTTGTAGCCAAAATGTTTATGTTTACAGCTTTTGCTGCTTATTTGGTTGCTTGCTCCATTTTCCGTTCGAATATTTTTACTTTGTAATGTCTAGGCTCATTTATTACTATTTTAGCATTTATCGTTCTACATCGGTGTGACAAATTGATTGAAGAATGGAAGGCCAGTAACCGTTTGGGTGGAGGTTAGAATGTACTTATATAAAATTTGCTGGCAGGTTTTTTAAAACTTGCAAATAAATTAATGATCATTATTTGAATGGGGACGTGTAGCAATGACATTTACCCAATCCCTGAAAATGATTTTTATAACTTTGGTGCCCTTATTAACTACCGGCTAACTGTCCGGTATCAGCCGATTGCGTGTTGCCAAGCCTACAACGAAAACTCCAAAATTCTGTGGAGTGGGTCCAATTGGAATCTGGCATGATAAATCACACAGAGAAACATAAGCAATAGTCATTTTACTCTTACTAATTTTCCCGAAGTTTATATAATAAACGAAAGTTTGGGTCCTTTTGGACCCATGGTAGCAAATTTTGCATGGGTCGGCATGGGCCCACAACTACAACACTCAAAGGGTTAAGGAGGCGAATCTGATCGCAGGTAAAGTCGGGTGCAAGTCTACTAACGAAGTAGACCTCTGACAGCTAATACCCTAATAGAATATAAAAGGCATCATTGATTTAGTATACGACTTACAATTTTACTGGAGAAACAGATAGGAAATACCATGAAGCAAAGAAATAATCATATAGAAAACATACGACCGCAGGCCCGACTGCTCATATCGAAAAATACTCATAGAATGAACTAATTAACAAATGTTGCTAATTGTTGACATGGCCGAAGCCGAGAATTCTACACACGATAGATGAAGAAATCGCTGGTGAAATACACTTCGTATGGCGAGTATTATCACACTAATTTATTACGTGGCAGGCACAAACATTCAATTAGCAATTTTATAAAAGCTCTGAAAATGAGACTTTCCAACTGCAAAGACTTAAGGAGCGTCAATCAAATATTCCACATTGTGAATCAGTCAACATTACAAGGCAAGTATACCCGCCATCACCTGGAACCTAAATGACGTCAAACGAAGATTTCGAATTCGGAAAGAAGTTGGTGCCTTTTGGCCATATCATTGTTGTGACATATTAAAGCTGTGAATTATATGTTTCTTAATTTTCTAGGTCACTCTACCAGAAGTCGTACAGGCCACCTGCCGCCGTCCAAGTTTGACGTGAAGAGTGTCTTCTCTAAGACGGTCCATTTTGAGAGTGATCTTGAGAGTAATGAGGACGATGATGATGATGGGAGATTTTCCATCGAAATGACCATGACGAATTCCACTGGACAGGTGCCAGCGCGGACTACCAGTCCTCTGCCCAACACCATACCATACAAACTGGGCATGGGCAAGGACTATAAGGTTTGTATATCCTATACGTTTTGACTTAACGTTTAGGTAATTTTGTTAAGTGATATCGGTTCATCCCTAAAGTTTTATTGCAGTTATCTGTTGCAGCCTTTTGCTAGGTATGGTTATGCAAATTACGTTGCAAACATGACGTAACCAACCACCACTTTGTTCAGAGGTGTTTGTACAAAGAAACTTTAGTGTTGAGCTGTTGCAAATTTGCGGTTCTGTAACTAATTTGTTGTTCTGTAACTATTTTGAAATTTTTTGCAGCGCTGACATGGGCTGGTGATTAAATTTTCCTGATTTAACGAATTTTTTTAGGATTATGTCAATATTTACTCTGTTGATGTCATGGCAAAAGGAGAAGAGGAGAAAGCTTGGGAGCGTGATAGACTGAAATATTTGAATCAGCGATTTGGCGTATCCTTAGCTGACAGCTTTCAGGTATGTAGTATGATGTTCAGGCAGTTGAGAATGGATACTGTAGGTCAAAATGTGGGTGAATTCTAAAGTCCGGGGTGGGGTCCTAAGTAGCAGAAAACAAACCTGTTTTAATCAAAATCAGCTCCACATGGAGCGTTCTTGTTCCTGCATTTTATAGTCACTTCCTGGCCTGTCCTGCATACATTGGACCACTGTTATATACAGTTGATTTCTTATTCAGGGGCGTCTTGAGAAACTGTGACCGCTTTGTGAACTAATATCTAATTTTCGTTGATTGTTCTATATGTGACTAGGCTGCTGACGAGGGTTTCAAGATGGTAACGGGATTCACAGAAATACTTTGAATTCTTGCCCCCCCCCCAGCCCGCGTCGAATTGTCCGTTTCAAGAGCTTTACTACCAATTCCACCGGACCCTTTGAAATGGTCTGCTGTTTTTAGTGTGTGCATACGGCACAATTGGTTTAAAAAGTGAAACTGGTCCCTTATAGAAGAAAGTTTTCTGTATGTGCGCAGCTGTATTGTGCGAATAAATTTTACTTACTTACTTAATACCCCAATGAATCTGTTATTGTTGCAGTGGCCCACAGATATCTTGTGTGGTAATGAGCTGCACGTGATTGCCCTGATTCGTGACGCCATCGCTGATCTGGCCTCGGACATTCCCAAGGCTTTTCTCCAGCCGGACTGGGCGGAGACTGGCCTGTCCCGGTGGCGGGCTGATCTCTTTCACAGTCAGACGCCGGAAAGTTTGGGCCACCAGTTGGCCAAACTGGAACTGATGCTTCGACCTGTCTGTACCGTTGTTCTTTGGCGTGAAGGGGCTGGTAAGTAGTGAGCGGTGACTGGGTGGGATTTACTGTCTGGGTTTTCTCTAGGCCAAAAAGGTGGGGGGAATACAATGGGATACAAATGCTAAAAATATCCTAAAAATCACGTATTTTCTACGTATACTGCTACAACTAAGCTCGAAAGTGCTCAAAAATCAAGTTTTAGTACCAAAATAGGCGATTTTTGAGCAAAGAATTTTGAAAATTTTGACCAAAAATCCTTAAAATTTGGCATTTTCTGGGCACCTTATATTGAGTGGGGGGGCAGCCCAAGAAAGTTGGGGGGGGGGGGGTGAGTGGGGGGGCGCCCCCCTCCCCGCCCCAACTAAAGAAAACCCAGATTGTTACAGGCGGTTGGAAGGCTAAGAAAGATTAAGAGACTTGAAAATTTTTGTTTCGTTTGGTGTACAGGCTGCAAAATGTTATCCGGTTTATTCAAAATTATATAATTATTTGGAGAAGGAATTAGGTTTTAGGTTTGGCTTCAATTATTTACACTCTATGCAGAGAATAATGATTAGCTGTAGCTGTTGCAGTGAAAAGCTCGAATATTATTTATCATTGTTTACGTTTTTTCTTACAGTGTAATTGCTTTCTTTGTTGTATTGCAGTGCATTATTGCATTACAGGTCAGATTTCATTATCTCGTGAGACGCTGGCCGAGCGTGATTCTGCCAAACAAGCTGAAAAGAACCGAAAGGAACTGCAGCAGCGAAAGGACGCCGAATTGTCTGCGATGACTCCCACGGACTGTCGTAAAGATATTGTTTGGGTTAAATATCCTAAAGGATTGCCCAAACATCAGGTCAGCATCTAATATTTGCCTGTCTATTTTTAGCTGTTGTACATGTGTGTCTACTTTGATTTTGGTTGAACTTTGGCTGTATATTTCTTTTGTTTTTATTTAGGTTTTAAGTGTTTTTGTCTCTTTGTAGATTTGGCGCAAAGACCGTGATGAACAGTATCGGGTGAATGGCGAAGGTGGAAAATTGGGCGGCTGGCTCTGGGTCTCCTTTATTCGCCCTCTCTCTCGGGCGGTGGAACTATCTCAAAGCGAGAATATTGGTCCGCCACTGGCTTGGGAATCTGAGTTTGGTATGCTGTAGCTCCTGGTTGAATTCTTTTTTCCACAAATTTTGTGAATTAGAAATCTGAGCTTGCGGAATAGCACAAGGTCAAAGAACCATAATGTCGGCTTATCTTTTCAGGAGATATAGTTAAGTTGTTGTTGATGTTGTTTGCTGCATTATACATTACAGTGTGATGATCATCACACAAAAGTGCAAAATGTTAGCCAGGAAATGGGCCACGTAAGGTGTTTTAAAACCAACTCAACCAAGGAGCCAGTTGCCCGACGAAACGTTTTTAAGATACCTCCTCTGTCGGCCTCGATGTTGCCATGACGGCTGTCCCTTGGAGCAGCACACAACACAAGTCTTGCTAAACAAAAATGTAATGCAAAACAACGGCAATGACAGCCTTTGCACCAAGGTGGAACTAACTCTGAGTGTACTGTTCAATTTTTATAGCCTAATACGAGTGGAACGCGAGTGTACTGTTCAATTTTTATAGCCTAATACGAGTGGAACGCGGAAGCATAGCGATTGAGATGGCGCAGCCCTCCCTCCCGGTCCTTCGTCAGAATCAGCATCGTAGTGATTTTCTATTTTAATTTTTTATTTTTACCATTTTAGGAAACTACATTGACGGGCTGCTGAAGGATGTGGCTCAGCCTGGCGGTCTAGACAACATTGATCTCACGCCCTATCCATTGTCGGCGGAGGAAAAGGGGATCCCTCTGAGCAGTTCCCTTCCCACCGGACCGGATCCGGGCGGCGCCTCGGATATTCCGGAAATATCACGTGACCTGGCCATACGTAAGCTGGAACTGTGGCGTCATGTTCCCCTGGTTCATGTCTCCATCGGACTGGTCCGACACTCTGTCTACTATCGAATGTGGCCCATTTCCACATTCTGGAATCGAGTGCTGCGGGCTCGTATGAAGCTGTATCAGCTGGAGGAAAGTCTACGACAGCTGGCCAAAAAACAGAAACTGGAGGTGCTATACGTACTAATGTTTTGGTACTAAAATGTACAATAGCTATGTTTTTTGTGTGAAGTTTTTAAGATCTGAGCTAACAGAAACTGTATCTCTGGAGCTACAAGTACCAAAATGATGATAAGTAAATGCTTGATTCGATTAGTTTGTGCTTATCGTGTTTTGCAAGGACTCGCTTTCTAACTAACAAGAAGTGTAAATTTTTAGTTCTATCTAATGTTTCACTGGGATTATGAAGTAAATGTTATGAGCTTGAAATTAATGGCTAATGTTTAATCTCTTGCTTTGTGGGTTTTTTTTGCAGACCAGTGCCTACTGTTATTCACAGTCCTGTCCCTATGGTCTAGGCTCCACCCTTTCGCCTTGCCCAGGCAAGTGCTATGTGGCCAGCTGTCCCAGTCGACAGCAAGCGGCCCAGCCGCCTTCCTGTGCCCAGCCCTACAGGCTGAAGAAGCCGGCCTCAGTTCTGGAGCCAGCCAGTCAGATGTCAGCAGGTGGAAGATCTCAGCAGTCTTCCAGTTCTGCCTTTCCGAGCGTTCACTCCTATGCTACCAAACGTCGGAAGCGCAGCATCTTTGTCCTACCGCACTACCTGTTGCGCAAATTGGCTCGTAAAGGCGGCCTGATTGAGGAAATTGAGGGATTTTGTACGCACTGTAAGTAATTAACAATAATATGTTGTTTGCATACTGTAACTTTAGAATAGTTTGATAGTGCCTACATTTTTGGTATTAGTTTCCCCCTGAGTAGATGTGGCCCTGCACTGCTATGGAGTGTAAAATTACCTCAAACTCAGTTTTTCGGACTAATTTTGGGATCCAAATCACAGAATTTTTGTTCTGTTTGTTTCAGCTCGATCAGTAACGACGCGTGTTTCCTCCTGGCCCTATCCGTGCAGTAGGCCTACCCTGGAAACGTGTTGGCGTTATTGGATTGCTGGCGTTCATTCCTGGCAAGGAGTTGCCATGCTTTACAGGATTTTGCATGCTATTATCAGGTAAGCATTGTGGTTGGTCGTTTGTTTAGCTTATTGCCGTATACAGTTACAGGTTTCATGTTTAGAATATAGCCCCAAAGATAATACTTTGGCTTGACAGCTTTCAATACTATAGTTTTGCCAACAACGTGAACTCTAAAACTTGCAGAAAAAAGATTACCAGCCTAAAGTAAAGCAAAAAGAAAGATATGCAGTAGTATCAAGTAAACCTACTCTTATTGTTTGAAGTGAAGATCTTACGAAAGTTTGAAGAATAATTGTTGTGCACATAGATGGCATCGGTGGTGGGTACTTGTTTTCGAGAATATTTATTTTTTCCCAATTTCAGATGGAGTGATCTCACAACTGAACTGAAACAGGACCACTACTTGGAGACGAGCGAAGACGGTCTGGTTCAGAGAGAAATCATGAAGCATCGCTTTTTGGATCGCTTCAATTTGAAACCGGAATACTATGTTCGTACCATCAGAGTTCCGTTGACTCAGACAGGCCACAGAGAGCTACGCTTGGGTAAGAAAGATAAGCCGTAACTACTGAACTTTAACAAATTCCTGGTTACTACTGAAAGCTTGAGTTTTGGACTTTTTTTATTGTTTTCATTCGGAGAATTGTCTTAATGCTGAAAATTTCTTGCTGTTTTTGCACTAAGCTTCCGCTTTTTGTTTGATAGTTGTGATAGTGTTTTGTTTCAGAGGCGTCAACTCGTCTGGGTCTGAGACAGCGACGATCCCTGCTGCCGGGCGTTGAATACGATGAGCCTTCTTGTCAGCATGACTGGGTCCCGGAGGAAGTCCTCACCTTTGCTGAAATCAGGGCCTACTGGGAAAAGTACGTTCCTATGACCACTTTTTATTTGTGTAGATTTAAATAGTCGTGTACGATCATACATTAACACGGGGTCCGATTTATGGGGCGAGTCTGCCTCAACTCTGGCGAGGGGTCTACCCCTAAAAATTCTAAAATTTTAATGGGATCTACCCCTAAATTAGTAGAAATTCCAAATTTACTCCATTTTTGGACAGAAATTTAATCAAAAATGACGATTTTAAGCGATTTTTAAGAAATTTTTTGAAAAAATCGCTAAAATATACTAAAAATGTTAAATTTTTGGTTAAAATCGCTGAGGGTCTACCCTTTTTTCGCTTCTGGACGAGAGGGTCTGGCCTTTTTTCCTTCGCGCTGAAGGGGTCTACCCGTTTTTTTGTCGGTCTGGGAGGAGTCTGCACCCCCTGCCCCATTCCCCCCACGTTATCCTATGGTGTACGATGAATTTTTGGTTTTCCAGTCAATTTGCGTAACTGGTGACACGGTATACAGCAACATTTTCGACTAAAGTCGCCAAATCTTGGCGACGTACCGTCGAAAATTACGGACATTGTCATTAGAGATTTTGTTCATGGATAATGAGGGACAGTCATTTCTGACCTGTTCTTTTGTTACTGTTTTAATTTGAATTATAGAGTTGAACGTCAGAAGCAGGAAGCTACACTGACCAAGACTGCTTTGCCGGCGGTGACTGCATTTCCTGCTGGACCTAAGATTATATTGGGATCTCAAAGTACGCATGCCCCTGGATCTATGTTTGCGTGTCATTTCTGTAATCAAATAAAATCAAGTGGAAATTGTTTATATAATGGTGCACTTTTATGTTAACGGTCGCACGCGAAAAATCTGTCTTCCAACAGTCTTTATGTAATTTCAAATAATTCTTACACGAATAGTTTTGGTTTAGCAGTCAGTGAGCTGTTAATGTAGGCATCTAATACTACGTACCCTTAATTAGTCTTCTTGTTTATGGAAGTAGTGTTATCACTAATCACTAATTATTCGTCTCTCCTTCTTTAGCTGGTACTCAGTCTCAGGGTGGAGCCTTGCCTAGTCCTTCAGTGGTGGTGACTAAGCCAGCGGATGCTAGCAACACTTCAACTCCGGCTGGAAGAGGGGCTGGTCTCCGAATTATGCGAACATTGGATGGTCGTACTCTTTTGATTAATCCTGGTATCTAAATGCCTGATACATAAACATAATTACTTTCTAACTATTTTTGAAGCAATATTGTCGAAGTGTAATCTAAATGTGATAACCCATGTTTTCACAAAACCAAGAGTACAACAAAACATAGTCATCACACTAAATGCGTTCAAGATGGGAAAAGAGCCCCATTTTGTTTCTTTTTGTCTGTTAAAAACCTAATGTATACTTTCTGCATAATTTGATGTTCTGTGTTTTTCTGACTTCATTTCAGATCAGGCCCAGCCTCTTCAGATCCCCAGACCGGCGGAACCGCAGGTTCTTCCGCCTCCCCCCACTATAATGGTGCCTTCCATCGCGGAAGCTGCTATTTCTGCTTCCGCAGAAAGCCCTGTGGATCAGGACTTTGAAATGACACCGGCTGTATTACAGGATGGTAATAGGAAATAGTCTTCTTGTATTGTTCTATAAGTTTGTCCAAGTTATTCGAACCTGGTATCGTTTTACCAAAACGTGAAAAATTTTATTTTACATTTTTGATGAACAGTAGTGTTAACTTATTGATCAGATTTTTTGTAGAAACTGGTGCTAGGGGCCTGTACAAGAAAGAGTAGAGCAGAGTTAAAATGAACTAGACCCTTTTCATAAAAGAGTTAAAAGCGGGAACCCCAAGCTATGGTAAAAAAGGTTAAAAGAGTTGATTTTAATTCTACTCTAGTCTACTCTACCCTTTCGTGAAAAGGCCCCGGTAGTCTTTTGAAAACATTTTCCTGGAATTGTAGTTTAGTGTTAGTTTTTGTCTTTTGTCTTGTTTAGTAATTCGAGAAGCTATGGTGCAGACCAAAGACGAAGGAGTTAAAGATAAACTACTGGACTATGAAAAGAAACAGGTGCGTTTTATGATGTATTCTGTTTTCTTTACGTTTTAGTTTAATGAAATACTAAATTGTAAATGCAATTTACCCACAGTTTTTATTTTTACGAAAATTATTTATTTTGCACAAGCCATTTTTTGTATTATCTCGCATGGACTTCGCGAACTTCGAGTGCGTCATCTGAAATCGTGTAGTTATTGCCCTTTTCTCCACTTCTATTTAGATTGAAAAGCATGGACGACAGACAGCAGTCCCACCGGAACCGATTAAACTGACCTCGGTGGCGCATCCCAAACGAAAATCTCAGATGATCCCGTATACTCCTGGCGCAACACCACAGCAGTCTATGGCTAGCGTTAAACGGTAACACTTTTTTGATAAACCATCATTCACATTTTTGCTGTTTATGATGAATGGTATAATAAATAGGTAGTTCCTGGATAGTGATATAGGATCTAGCGGATCTACCCAAAGGTCGCAAATGAAGGATGAAAAACAGACCACAGAATCAAGCTTCTGTTATTTCCCACTTGCCAGGGCAGTGTTATTTGTATCTGTCATTTCTGGATTTGCTCTTTGGTTTGGTAAGCTTGGTCTCAAATAAATGTGATGGGCTCACTATTATATTTTTAGATTCAAAGATTGCCAGGCTGTTCTAAATAGACTGTTGGATACTATTGAGCATAACGAACTGGTTGAGAAAAAGGCATTGGAAAAGGAAAAAGACAGAGAGGCCAGGGCTGAACGAAATAAGCTTTATTCGTATGTATCACTGTAATAAAACTAAATTATTTTTGTTGGACGCGATTGTCTTTTTTGTTTCTAGTGTTTGTGCATTTGGTGAAATGATTTCATGTTAGTATTGTATTCATGTTAGTACTTATACTTTATGCTAAATAGCTTATTGACTGTTATAGTGTTTTGCTTGCAGGATTAAAAAGCGAGAACGTCGACAAATTGAGCGCCAATTGGACACCTATGCTGAGATTGTGAAGCGTGAAATTGTGAAACGTCGCTACTTCTTGGTGAAAGAATTAATGGAAGAAGTTCGAGTGAGTATGAGCAGTAAAATTAGTTACTCCCCCTAATTCTAGTATTGCCATACCTATGAGTGTAAAATGTCGAATGTGTAGAATTTGTGGAAATTAAAGGGTGCTTTTCCTATGGGTCCTCATTTTTATCATCTGTTTTAGGAAGAACTGGGCTTGGAAGCCGATATGATGAAAGAGCGAATTGCTGAGCAGACTGAAACTGAGAAAGCTGGTTTGTTGCCGCCTTTTTCTTTGCCATTTTTGATGAATGTATTTAACAAGGAGATATTTTTTTGGAAAAGACTTGCTTGACAAAACAAAAAGACAGCAACCATGTCATACTACCATTTTTACAGTTTACTATTATATCTGATTTTGCGTTGTCGTGTTAGCTTACTAATAGTTTTGTGACGGAGAATTTTCGCGCATTTAAGAAATTTTTAAAAAAAGCTGTTTTGATGATTGACTTTATAGTGAACGATTTCGATAGTCTAGAATCGAGTTTCGCTCCCTAAGTTCCGTCCTGATCTTAATATTATGTGATGCTCTATTTTCACTTAAATTCCATCTCCTGTTTTCAACTTTCTTTAATTTCAGAAGCCAGAAAGCGGCTAAGCGTGGAAGGCAGTTCCTTTATCAACGATGATGGTGAAGTTATTATCGGTGCTGGTGTTGGGGGTGATAGTAGCAGCGATTCGGATTCTGAGGACAATAATCTCCCACTGTCCAAAATCTATCGTCCGGCCAAATATCCGGAGTCAGAGAAGCGGCCGCGTCTGGATCCAGAAATTGCCAGAAAAAGTCACAAAAAGAAGTACTGTCTCTGCCGGCTGCCCTATGATCCCACCAGGTATGTAAATTTATCTGACACAGTAATTGTTTTCCTATCTTATTCAATGATACGCCATGAATGGGGCTTAAAACTGAAAGAAACCCGTTTTCTGATCCTTGTTTTTTGATCACACTAATCACTGACCTTATCTTCATTTTAGTAGTTTTTTCACAATCAGGAACGCGCACTACCTAGAATAGGGAAATTAAGGGAGTTTGCGGTTTTTTGGAGTCTGTTTTTTTAATAAGTCACGGAGGAGTGGACCGATCGGACTCAAACTCGGTGTGTGAAGAGCCTATGGGCAGGGGTACATGCTGTGAAAATTTCAGCCGAATCGGTCAAGCCAATCTCGAGATACGCAAATTAGGTGCTCTGGCGGCTTGCACTTTTTCTCCATTTTTTTTACCCCCACCCTAGAGGTCGGAGGACTTAAAATTTCTATAAAGTTTTCCTATTTTTGTGGATAGAATCCCCCGCAATTCAGGGCGAATTTTTCTTTTCGCCGTAGGACCCCCCCCCCCCCCCCATAGGTCTGTGTAGTCTTGGGATTTTTCGATTTTTGACCCCCCCCCCCCGGAAAAAACTAAGTCCGAAAAACTTTGGTCCACTCCACAGAGAGCAAGGCTCAAAGCCAGGTGCTCATATTGGCTGTATAGTATCATCCCAACGTGAACATGGGCCTGAAGCGAGGTTTTGCTGCTAGACCTCCTGTGGCGCCCTGGCCAGGGGTCACTAGTTAACGTGTAAAAGGGGGGTCTGGGCCTACGGAGTAGGCAGCCCTATACATAAGAGCTGCTGGGCTGAGGTTTCGTATTCGAATAGGAACCCTTATATGGTGAATCTAAATGGCCCATTAGTTTCGCTGTAGGACCTATCCATGTGGCTGGGGGGCACCCTGATGGTGGTGGGCCCTACCGTGTCGCAACTCCAACTTTAACCTCTTCTACAGAAATATCTACAGTGAGCAGGTCTCTCTTATTTGGGATTTGGGGTGGGGTGCGGGAGCACTACAGCATAGGCTATAGTAGGTTTCGCCCGGACCCCTGTGGCGCCCTGGCCAGGGGTCCGGACCGTGGACCATGCCCAAAATGGCCACAAATCGATTTTTCTAAAAGAGGCCAAGTTTGGTATCAAATGAAAGCCCTTGGTGAGGCGAACATTTTTTGTCATTGGAGGACCCCTCCAAAGTGGCACCAGCGGCCTGTGGCGCCCTGACCAGGGTCCGGACTCCGGACCGGTCCAAAATGGTCAAATATCGAGTTTTCCAAAAGTGGCCATGTTTGGTATCAAATGGAAGCCCTTGGTGAGGCGAACATTTTTTGTCATTAGAGGACCCCTCCAAAGTGGCACCAGCGGCCTGTGGCGCCCTGACCAGGGTCCGGACCGGTCCAAAATGGTCAAATATCGAGTTTTCCAAAAGTGGCCATGTTTGGTATCAAATGGAAGCCCTTGGTGAGGCGAACATTTTTTGTCATTAGAGGACCCCTCCAAAGTGGCCCCAGCGGCCTGTGGCGCCCTGACCAGGGTCCGGACTGGTCAAAAATCGATTTTTTAAAAAATTTCCGACTTTGGTATCAAATGAAAGCCCTTGGTGAGGCGAACATTTTTTCTCATTGGAGGACCCCTCCAAAGTGGTCCCAGCGGCCTGTGGCGCCCTGACCAGGGTCCGGAATGGTCAGAAATCGATTTTTTAAAAAATTTTCGACTTTGGTATCCAATGAAAGCCCTTGGTGAGGCGAACATTTTTTCTCATTGGAGGACCCCTCCAAAGTGGTCCCAGCGGCCTGTGGCGCCCTGACCAGGGTCCGGACCGGTCCAAAATGGTCAAAAATCGAGTTTTCCAAAAGTGGCCATGTTTGGTATCAGATGAAAGCCCTTGGTGAGGCGAACATTTTTTGTCATTAGAGGACCCCTCCAAAGTGGCCCCAGCGGCCTGTGGCGCCCTGACCAGGGTCCGGACTGGTCAAAAATCGATTTTTTAAAAAATTTCCGACTTTGGTATCAAATGAAAGCCCTTGGTGAGGCGAACATTTTTTCTCATTGGAGGACCCCTCCAAAGTGGTCCCAGCGGCCTGTGGTGCCCTGACCAGGGTCCGGACTGGTCAAAAATCGATTTTTTAAAAAATTTCCGACTTTGGTATCAAATGAAAGCCCTTGGTGAGGCGAACATTTTTTCTCATTGGAGGACCCCTCCAAAGTGGTCCCAGCGGCCTGTGGCGCCCTGACCAGGGTCCGGAATGGTCAGAAATCGATTTTTTAAAAAATTTTCGACTTTGGTATCCAATGAAAGCCCTTGGTGAGGCGAACATTTTTTCTCATTGGAGGACCCCTCCAAAGTGGTCCCAGCGGCCTGTGGCGCACTGACCAGGGTCCGGACCGGTCCAAAATGGTCAAAAATCGAGTTTTCCAAAAGTGGCCATGTTTGGTATCAAATGAAAGCCCTTGGTGAGGCGAACATTTTTTGTCATTAGAGGACCCCTCCAAACTGGCCCCAGCGGCCTGTGGCGCCCTGACCAGGGTCCGGACTGGTCAAAAATCGATTTTTTAAAAAATTTCCGACTTTGGTATCAAATGAAAGCCCTTGTGAGGCGAACATTTTTTCTCATTGGAGGACCCCTCCAAAGTGGTCCCAGCGGCCTGTGGCGTCCTGACCAGGGTCCGGACTGGTCAAAAATCGATTTTTTAAAAAATTTCCGACTTTGGTATCAAATGAAAGCCCTTGGTGAGGCGAACATTTTTTCTCATTGGAGGACCTCTCCAAAGTGGTCCCAGCGGCCTGTGGCGCCCTGACCAGGGTCCGGACTGGTCAAAAATCGATTTTTTAAAAAATTTCCGACTTTGATATCAAATGAAAGCCCTTGGTGAGGCGAACATTTTTTCTCATTGGAGGACCCCTCCAAAGTGGTCCCAGCGGCCTATATATAGCGCATATATATAAGAGCCTGCTATTTAAATTTCTGTGTTCCCACGCGTGCCGTTGCCCCCACCAAATATCGGCAACCGATCAGAGAACTGCATTAAGCACTCATTTGCGTTCACAAATTCGCATATAAGAGCCTGCTATTTAAATCTTTGTGTCCCCACGCGGCGCCGCTACCCCCCCCTCCGCACATCATCAGCCATTCAGAAAATTGCGTTAAACACTCATTTGCGTTCTCAAATTCGCATATAATAGCCTGCTATTTAAATCTCTGTGTCCCCACGCGTGCCGCTGCCCCCCCCCCTTCGCACATCATCAGCCATTCAGAAAATTGCGTTAAACACTCATTTGCGTTCTCAAATTCGCATATAAGAGCCTGCTATTTAAATCTCTGTGTCCCCACGCGTGCCGCTGCCCCCCCCCCAAATATCGGCAACCGATCAGAGAACTGGATTAAACACTCATTTGCGTTCTCAAATTCGCATATATATATATACGTATATAAGAGCCTGCTATTTAAATCTCTGTGTCCCCACGCGTGCCGCTGCCCCCACCAAATATCGGCAACCGATCAGAGAACTGCATTAAACACTCATTTGCGTTCACAAATTCGCATATAAGAGCCTGCTATTTAAATCTCTGTGTCCCCACGCGGCGCCGCTACCCCCCCCCCCTCCGCACATCATCAGCCATTCAGAAAATTGCGTTAAACACTCATTTGCGTTCTCAAATTCGCATATAAGAGCCTGCTATTTAAATCTCTGTGTCCCCACGCGTGCCGCTGCCCCCCCCCGCCTTCGCACATCATCTGCCATTCAGAAAATTGCGTTAAACACTCATTTGCGTTCTCAAATTCGCATATAAGAGCCTGCTATTTAAATCTCTGTGTCCCCACGCGTGCCGCTGCCCCCCCCAAGTATCGGCAACCGATCAGAGAACTGGATTAAACACTCATTTGCGTTCCCAAGTTCGCATATAAGAGCCTGCTATTTAAATCTGTGTCCCCACGCGGAGCCGCATTCCCCCCCCCCTCGGCACATCATCAGCCAGCCATTCAGAAAACTGCGCTAAACCCACGATTTTGCGGTCTAAAATTTGCGTTAAAAGTGCCTTTAAAACAGTCTGCCATTTTGATTTCTATCCTTCCCCACGCGGTGCCGCCACTCCCCCCGCACATCGTCAGCGATTCAGAAAATTGCGTTAAACACTCGCTTTTGTGGGCACAACTTTGCATAAAAGGTCCTAATAAAAGTATTTTGGATTTTATCCTAACCCACTCGGCGCCACTAGCCTCCCCGACATTGCTACACACATCTTATCCGGGAAAATGCCGGTTGCTTATTAAAGTCGAAAAGTAATACGTATGTGATCTACAGCGGAAAAATACAAGAAACTAGTAACAAAAATGCCCTAACGGTCATTGCTAAAGGGGAGAATAGGGAAATGCTGCTAAAGCGGAAAAATGCCAATAGTTTCGTGCAGATTAATGTCTACTCAGCGCCTAAAATTATTGAAACCAGCTTTTTGGCACAGAATAGGGAATCTAGCCAGCGCCTAAAATGATTGAAACCAGCTTTTTGGCGCAGAATAGGGAATCTAGCCAGCGCCTAAAATGATTGAAACCAGCTTTTTGGTGCAGAATAGGGAATCTAGTCAGCGCCTAAAATGATTGAAACCAGCACTTTGCTGCGGAATAGGGAATCTAGTCAGCGCCTAAAATTATTGAAACCAGCTCTTTGGTGCAGAATAGGGAATCTAGTCAGCGCCTAAAATGATTGAAACCAGCGTCTGGGGTAGAATAGGCGCCTCTCGCCATCCACCCTATTCGCGTGAAGTGCTCAGATACGTACTCAATCGCAATGGCGTAAGTTCGGTTGGTTTGGATTGAGAAGGCTTATGAGATAACTTGTGAGTAGAAATGATGAAGTATATACCTAATTCCGCACAAGGAGCTGTCTGCTGGACTGAACACTGTGATACTGGTGTCATGTAATGTGGGCTCCGCTGTGACTGAATGAAATGAAAATGATCAGTCGCTATGAAAAAAATTAGTTACCGCGCCCCTAAGATAAAATACGTCTACGTACTGTATATGTGTACATAAACGCATTTGGCTTCGTCAAGTCCACTCAAATTCTCCACCACGATAGCGTATATATATAGCACATACAATACATAAACGTGTAAGTATATACGTATATTTAACATGATAAATTTTGTTCCATGATAAAGTTTGTTCAACCTCCTGAGCAACATGTGCAAACCAAGGTTAGCATAATGCGTGAGTTCATACATTCAGCTGTACGCAAATAATTGTACGACACCTGGCATTGTTTGTGAGTACGCATAATCCCTCTACCTAAAGTAAACTGGTTTTTTCGAACTTCACGAGGAACTGCTGATGCACTTACACGCACACTTACACACAGCCTATGTGACACGTCACGTCACAGGTATGTGACACCTATCCACGCAAATGTCAAGTGCTTATTGGCTAAGTTCATTCTACGAGAAGTCTTCGAGTTCACGCGAATAGGGTGGATGGCGAGAGGCGCCTATTCTACCCCAGACGCTGGTTTCAATCATTTTAGGCGCTGACTAGATTCCCTATTCTGCACCAAAGAGCTGGTTTCAATAATTTTAGGCGCTGACTAGATTCCCTATTCCGCAGCAAAGTGCTGGTTTCAATCATTTTAGGCGCTGACTAGATTCCCTATTCTGCACCAAAAAGCTGGTTTCAATCATTTTAGGCGCTGGCTAGATTCCCTATTCTGCGCCAAAAAGCTGGTTTCAATCATTTTAGGCGCTGGCTAGATTCCCTATTCTGTGCCAAAAAGCTGGTTTCAATAATTTTAGGCGCTGAGTAGACATTAATCTGCACGAAACTATTGGCATTTTTCCGCTTTAGCAGCATTTCCCTATTCTCCCCTTTAGCAATGACCGTTAGGGCATTTTTGTTACTAGTGTTTTGAAATGGAACAGTTTCTTTTGCGGTATTTTTTACGCTAGCCCAGAACATAAAGTAGTGTAAATACGTGAAAATATTTGGTTGCCTAAAACAAGCGCATGTCCCATGAGAAAAATAAAGGTGAAATGTAAAGTGCTCAAAAATATTGTAAATCCGCTTCTCCTTTTTTTAATTGCAAAAGAGGAACAAGATTTGCCATTTCTGTTTTTGTAACTAGCAAGTTTTGCGAAAAGGCACAGTTTGGTATCCGGTTTGGTGGCGAGAATTCTTCTGTGTGATGAGAACACAAATGAAAGAACAAACGAAACTAAGATTGTCACTACAGCACCTCCGACCCGAAAAATTCGGGCCCGAGGTGGGGATCGAACCCACAACCTTCGGTTAACTAGACCGACGCTCTACCGATTGAGCCACCCGGGCACAATCGAACCAAGCTTAAGTTGGAATTCGTTCCCAAACTGTAGTGACATTTTAGAAGACGCTTTCGCGCCAGTTTTGAACAACTAAACTAAAATTTATTTTTCTTTTTTCAGGTACATGGTTGGCTGCGATCTCTGCTCCAACTGGTTCCACGGAGAGTGTGTGGGCATTTCGGAGTCCAAGGCCAAACGATTGGAGGAATGGGCCTGTCCCACGTGTTCCAAGGAGAAACAAAATCTGGAACTCTACTGTCTCTGTCGCACTCCCTATGATGCCTCAAAATTCTACATCTGCTGCGATGTTTGCCAGGAATGGTATCACTAAAAAGTCATTCTTAATCATTGATAAATTTGTTCTTACATCCATTTTGGCATTCTCTCAAGTTGTCTTTGGATACAGTAGTGTTCTCCTACCACTCTACTCCACTCATTTTCTGGGTTGTTTGAAACTTAGCTTTTAGCAAAAATTATTACGGAAATGGTATCAGTCATCACACAATTCTGGAAAATTTATGTCTGTCTATTTTTAAAGGACTCTGCATTTTCAGTTTATAAAGCACATTTTTTCACGTAAAACTAGGATCACTTTAGGCGAAAACAGTGGGGTGCCCATAAGTGTGAGCAACATAAAGTGGTCTGAAATCGCCAAAGCTGTAGTAAAATTAGCCTGTTTTCTACATACCCTGCTAAATGCTCAAAAGTTCAGCATTTATACAGAAAAGACGACTTGAAACCAAAACGTGCTTCAAAACCGTAAAAATGTCGAATTTTTGGCAATTCTTCAAAATTTGGGGGCCTTTTGGGTGCCTCAAGGTGTGCTCAATTGGAAATGCCAAAACAAGTCGAGATGGACCAAGCAAGGAGGGAGGAAGTCGAATGTGGGGGGTCTAAAAGTGTCCTCCTAAAGTTAACCCAGGAAATAATGAGGAAGGAATGTACAATGTTTTGCCTGTTCTTGCAATTTAATTGCAGCATGGTCCCTACTACAAAAAGGCGAAAGCATCACTGCCGTTGATTTTGCATTGCTTGAGGAAAATGTTGTTGTGGTTAGAAAAAAAGTTTGGTTTCTTGAAGCTTAATAAATTCCATGATGCTCCACCACACGGGACACTGCACAAAGTCTTCCCCTTTTCCAAATGATGTGTGTTCGATTCTTATATATCTTCTTAAGTTTTATCTTTTTTAGGTATCATGGTCTGTGTGTCAATGTGACGGAGGCCCAGGCAGAAGAGATGAACGAATACACCTGCCCGAAGTGTCAGCATAAGTCACAGTCGCAGTTCAAAGCGCTGACCACTCGGCTTACTTCCGCTGATATCGCAGCGTTGAAGAAAGTTGTCAGCTCGTTAATTGTACGTATGCACCAGTTTTTTTCGTGCGTAATAAGGGCTGTCACTTTTGATGTAGATTTTTATTAGGTAGATATTGCATTCAATTGGCCGTATTTATGTTAATGTTTTCAGCGTCATCGTATGTCGTGGTCTTTTGTGGATCCAGTGGACACGAAAAAGTTTCCTGACTATCTCAACCGAATTCAGTTTCCAATGGGTATTTCTCTATTTATAATGCTGCTGCTGCTTTTGATGTTTGCTTTTGTAATGCGGGATTTTTCTTTAACAGAATTGTGGCGAATTGCTATTGCACAAAGTAACATCATGATTAGCTGGGTTTAGTTTAGTTTTTCGTTTTAATTTAAAATTAAGCTTTCCCCGGCTGACCGTCCTTAGGAGTGCTACCGGCCCGACTCGGCCGGGCAGCCAGAAACTGCCGACCGGGCGTTATCCTGCCCAGCCAGCCGTTCGCAAGCCCTACTCGCCGGAAACGATTGGCTGACGGCTTGTAGACGGCAAACGGTCGGCTAGCTGCTCCGTGGATACTGGAACAAGTAATCAGCAAATAAAGTATCCGCAAAATTTAAAATCCTATTTACTTAGGAGACTAGTAATCCGTTGAAATATAAAGTCTTGCTGGCTGGCCGTTTTCCGCCTTCCTGGCCGGTCAACAACACTCCATTCAATTTAGAGGTTTTGTCCTGAAAATCTAACCTATTTGTTGCGTAGCTACATCAAGAGTACATAATACATAAGAGTGTGACAGCAGGCAAGCTCTCTGTTATTAGCTGCAGGTACATGCTATGTTCGCTAACGGCTGACCCCCCCCCACAAATGTGTATGTGCTCTTCAAAGAAATTCGCACGCTATCTTTACGTGTTAAAGCTCGAAAACACAAATACTCAGTTGGTTCAATGTGCGTCTGTTGCGAGCTTCAGCACGCAAACATAGCGTGCAAATTTCTTTGAAGAGCACATACACGTTTGTGGGGGGTCAGCCGTTAGCGAACATAGCATGTACCTACAGCTGATAGCAGAGAGCTTGCCTGCTGTCACACTCTTATGTATTATGTACTCTTGGCTACATACGTACATTGTCTAGTATTGTAATCCTATTTTTGATTTTAGATCTGCGAACACTGGATGCTAATCTTGGAAAATACAAATATTTAACCTTACAGGATTTTATCACTGATTGTTCACGAATCTTTGATAATGCTCGAACCTACTATCCTCCAGATAATGCGATTGCCCAACGAGCCAATGTCCTGGAGAAGTATTTTACGGAACAAGTGAATGAAATTCGGAAGAAGATCGCTCTCAAGGCTAAATAACTCTATATCTTTTTCATTTCTTTGAACTGTTTTATTTACGGTTGTTTACCTTTTATTGTTATTGTTTTTCTTTGTACAGTTGTGTCAATAAACTACTTTTTAATTCTTGTAATTAGTCGGCTAGGAGTAGTCAACTGACATCTGTCCAAAGGACGTTGTCCCGATCTCGAAAGCATTATAACTATTTTTTTGAAATTGCGTGTGCACACATTACGAAGGTTGAATCGTAGGGCTGCGTTTTCAGTTATAGTTCAATCGACCAAGACTGGTGAACATTTACAGCATTATGACGTTGGGGAAAGCAAGAATGTTTTACTTTTGAATTTTTCCATTCAAGATGTCCAAATTAAATATGCAAATGTTTCGTTTGCCACGGAAAAGTTTTCAGTATATGTTGCTAACATCTTTATCAAATGTTTGTTTTCTTTAGCAAATAAAGTTATATTTTACTCGATAACTTTCATGAAAATACTCTTATTTTGAAATTGAACGTTTTATTTTTCGGATTTTGCAACTTGTCCAGTCGGTAGAGACATACACGGGCCGAATTTTTCCGGCCCGGCCCGTAAAAAATTTTTCTCGACCCGCCCGGCCTGGCACGTGAAAGGTTTCGGCCCGCCCGGCCCGTCCCGTCAAAAGTTTCGGCCCGCGACATTTTTCATTTTGTTTCAGAAAATGCAAAATTGCAAAAAATTTCCAAATTTATAATCGAAATTCAGCCTGGTGTTTTAGTGTTATAAAGGCAAAAATTGCATGAAAGAATTGAGAGACTTGACATTAATTTTACACACCAACTTTTGCAATTAACAGTTCAAAGTTCTTTTTTTCGAATTTTTGCACATACCACAGAGTTGTGGAGGAAACCATCAGTTAGATGATAATATTTTTTCGAGTTCTATTTTTGGCGAATCAAGAAATGAGCATTAGAATTAGTGATGGGCACTGGATATCCGGATAATATCCGATTTGAGAAAAATATCCGGATATCCGTTTACATTTCAGACAAGGTAATGAACAACTAGAAAATTTTTAATAAAAATTTCGAAAATTTTAAAATATTTTTCAAAACTTTCTCTAAAAATATCTTTGAAACCAAGTTTGTGGCTTGACTGTATGATAGAAATTCACAGCGTAACGAAGAATTGACAGAAAAATTGAAATTTTCACTGCAAAATGAAAAATTTTCTAGAACTTGAGTTTGGAATAGACGGATAACCAGATATACGGATATCCGGATATCCGTTAACGCAATCCGGATATGAAAAAATATCGGGTGACCGTCACTAATCAGAATACAACTTTTTAACAGAAGACGACTGTAAAATTTGCCGGTATTCATTTAACTAATTAATTGACAATTTGATTTAAATAGAATACACAGTAACATTTTATGAAAGAAAATGCTGAAACTAATTTATGAAAAGCAGTGTTAATGTGGACGAAACATGTTCAAGAAGAACAAAAACCGCTGAAGCTAAAAAATTGAGTTATTATTTCCTAGTAAAGTCTCGCAAAAAATGGAAGCGGGCTAGACACTCGACCCGTGGCCCGGCCCGGCCCGTGAATTTTGGTCGTCGGCCCGCTCGGCCCGGCCCGCGGGCCTGGCTGGATCGGGCCGCGGGCCGTAATGCAGGCCTCTACCAGTCGGATGTAATAGTGGATATAAAGTACATAGTGTTGTGCGCTGGTCGGTGCGGGCAATGGTCGGCCATTGGCCGGCAAAGCTATGGGCCGTTGGCCAAGAAAGTCCTAGTTTATCTCAAATTTATTGAATTTATGAGTTAACTGTTGTAAAATTTAATTTTGCTACATAATATCGTGCGCACTTTGCTAATAAACGTTACATTAGATACATTACTACAGATTTTCAGTTTACCTGCATAAGGTGTTGGCGCGTAGCTCTAACTTTTCGATACGTCCGTACACATTTATCATGGACAGCGTTATTTTTCATTAAAACTTGCTAATTGCATGCAAATTTTAATTGCACTAACAACTTTGATTTTAAATTTGTCTGTTTAAATTGTTTTGGTGTTATGGAAAGCAGTTAATGCTCCTATGCATGGTCATTAGTGGATATTATTTGACAGTTTTTGGGATGCCTTTTCAAGAAAGAGTAGAATGTGTGGATTAGCAGAGTTGAGTTACAATGAACTAACTCATTTAACTCAAAACGAGCTTGTCTTTTCCTCTTTTATCTTTTTATGAAAGGGTTGATTGAATCAACTAGAAAACGGTGCATTCAAAGTTAGACTACTACTGCTTGGCCTGATCCTGAGTTGGACAACTGTCTTGGATTATATTCGCGAAATGACTTCATAGAATCGAGAACTTTTTGTCGATTTCTTAAGTCAAAAATGGCGTATCAGTCATCGTCATTCCTGCGGACAAACAAACGTCAAGTAGTTTCCTTAAAAACATTGTGCACAAAGTTCTGAAAAGGAAAAACTGGTATCAAAACGACAACGTAAGACAGCAAAAACGTCTGTTGAAAGATATTGCGCATACTTATAACTTGTTTTGGACATACTTTACTTCTAAGTTAAACAAAGCGTCTTTCGTACCTTCTGCTTTAAGTCAGACCTAGTTTCACCAGCTTTAATGGGGGGCTCGGTTTTATTAACGTTTGAAATTTTAACATTGATATTTTCGTCCGTTTTCAGTGAAGTTTTAGTTTCTACGGAAGATGGTACTGTCCGAGGCATCAAAGCTAAATATGGGTATATTGATACAGTCACGTTTTACGGGATTCCTTTTGCCTACCCACCGATTGGAGACCAACGTTTTGCGGTATAAAATGTGCATTCGGCTATAAATTGAATTGAATTCACCTTAAATTAAATCGAATTGTATTCGGCTTAAATTAAACTGAATTGAATTCGGCTTAAATTTTAGTATGAGATAATTGAGGATAAAGCAAAACCAGTCAGTAACAGCGGAGATGGCTTGTTTTATCGATTTTGGTTTGATCAGTTTCACTGAATTACTTAACGTTAAAATTTATTTTGTTAATGATTAATAATGTATAACTTCTAAAAGTACACAATTCAAGGCATTTATTTTGTGCAGACAATTTTTGTTTTATATACTTTAGAAGGCGAAAGCCGTAGACCCATGGCCGGACGTTTTGAATGCAACCAAACCTCCAAAGGGATGCATGCAACAGAATTTGTTCACAGGATCAACTGAAGGTTTTTCTGAAGACTGTCTCTATCTCAACATCTATGCTCCAATTTTCGATGTAAGCTTAACCCGATAAAGCTCCCTTCCACTTCATGGTATTTTTAGCGAGAAGATGTTTGAGCTATAGACATTTGTTTCACCACCAGCCATCTTTACTACTACTACTATATAATTTATTACTATTGATGAAATTAACATAAAAGCTTCTTTTATTTGCCCTTTTTTATGTCTTCTGTTTTGTTTAATAACTACGTGTAAAATAAAATACTTGATTTTAAAATACTTAATTTATTGCAATTTATTGCTTAACACGTTTATTGCTAATTTAGACTGCGGAAAAAATTCCAGTAATGGTTTTCATTCATGGAGGTGCTTATGTAATGGGTCAGGCTAATTTGGCAACCGATGCAGTTATGGCGAATCTAGTTCAAAGGAAAGTGGTCGTTGTGGAAATTCAATATCGATTAGGAATATGGGGTTCGATTTTTGATCTTGCTCGATTCTGTTTGATTTTGAGTTTGATTGTTCCAGTTTTGATATTGAAATTGAAAACCTAAAATAATGCACTGATTTCATTAATTTCATTCATTCATGCATTGTATTTTGTAATTTGGTCTTTTGCAGAATGCTCCAAATTGTATTTTCTAAAATATATCAATTTTTGTATTGATTTGTACATATGTATTTTTATAAACTTTTCTGTAGGATTTATTGCTACTGATGACGACATTGTGACCAAAAATTTGGGTCTCTGGGATCAGATACTGGCTTTACAGTGGATCAAAAGAAATATTAATGCCTTTGGTGGAGATCCGGAGAGAATAACAATATTCGGGGAAAGCGCTGGAGCCGGATCTGTTTCCATTTTGTCGCTTTCTTGCGAGGCACAAAGTAAACCGTTACATAACAGTGCAAGCGAGACCGTTTACGCGTTTTAGGAGAGTGACACATTAATATTAGCAACAAGATTAGAAAGAATTGTGGATAAATACAAAATTTGGCAAAGTGTTGATCTCATATTTTAAAGCTATCTTCTTGCTGGTTACTAAGAGCCTATTTCTTTAAAGATTCGAATAATAGGATAAAATGGATTAAAATCAGCCGGTTTAAAAATTTCTCGTTTAATCCTTCATTAAAGAAACAACGATTAAAGATTTTAATCCGCCAACTTTTAATCCACTTAATCCACGTAGTAGCAAGAGGATTAAAAACTAGTTGAAAATGCAGGCGGCGGATTAAACGGATTGAAATTAATCCTTAAAGAAACAGGTTAAATCAATTCATCAGGTTGGATTAAAATCAACTGACAGGTGTCGTATAATATTTTCCCCCCGTGATATTTTTCCCCCCTATAGGGTATAATATTTTTTCCCCCCGTGATATTTTCCCCCCTTTCAGCTATAATATTTTTCCCCCCTCTAAATGAAACCCAGCTATCTGATGCAGCAAATTTAACAGGGTCAAAGCAGCAACTCTGTTGAAATGTTGGTAAGTTGCAAGTAAAATGCTGAAAACAATTTTACAAGTTAATTTTAGTTATTATTTAATTGTTTAATTAATGCTAATTTGTATGTTAAAAAGAAATTAGTTTTGCACTTGTTTTTAACACTGTTGAAAAACTGTAAAAAAACTGGTAATTTTTGATTAGTTTGTTAGTAATTGTTTTGTTAATAAATTAATTTTGCAACTATTATTACTGTAAAAATGGTTTTAAATTTTTTGCTTTTCTTATTGTTTGGAAATCAAATTTTTACAGTTTACAAATTTCGGATCTTTAACAGACTTTTTGCAGTTTTTACAAAAGTTTTTACAAATTTAATCGCCGCTGAAGTAGAATTTTATTATTTCTTTAATTAAACTTCACATTGTAATTTTTGTAGTATACAGTTCAGAACTTATAGTACAGGATGATCCTTAAAAATTTAAATTTATTTGGAGAAAGTTTAACAATTGTAAATTACTAAGGATCATCCTGCGATGTGATTAACAGTGTTTGAAAACAACTAGAAAAATAAACTAAAAAGAAAATTTAAAGGTACAAATCTATATTTTTATTCTATAGTCATTTAAAGTAAGATTAAATACAAATCTTATACCTCTACAGGTGATACAGAACTTTATTGAAAACAAAGTAATTTATTAATTTCAGCAAGTTTTGTTTCAGTAAGCTTATGCATTACTTTATTCCATCTCAATCACTGTTTTGCTTGAATTTTGCAATTTAGGATAAGCTAGCGTATGTAGCTGTGATCGTGGATCGTTGGCCAGAGCCTATAAGGAAAGGCTACATTAGTGCTTATTAAAAATGGGGTTGAAATCAAGGTTGGAAACTGGGTTGAATCGGGGTTGAAACAGGTCAACCCGGGTTAAGTTAACCCAACCCCAAAAAACAATGATAACATAGGGTTGAGCAGCGGGGTTTAGCCAACCCGAAAATTTTAGGGTTGAACCCGAAAATGGGTTCAACCCGGGTTGAGCTCAACCCGCTTTTGATAACATCGGCCCCAGAAGTTTCAAGGATACAGCCTTACTAAAAACAACAGTTGTTTATAATTTGCGGTGAGGGAAATTTCATGAATATTCAACGGGGACAAGTGTGAAAAATAAGAAACAGTGCTGTAAAAATGCATTAAAATATTAAAAAAGCGTTGCTGATTTTACAAAACTTTTGTAAAAACTGCAAAAAGTCTGTTAAAGATCCGAAATTTGTAAACTGTAAAAATTTGATTTCCAAACAATAAGAAAAGAAAAAAATTTAAAACCATTTTTACAGTTATTAATAGTTGCAAAATTAATTTATTAACAAAACAATTACTAACAAAAAACTAATCAAAAATTACCAGTTTTTTTACAGTTTTTCAACAGTGTTAAAAACAAGTGCAAAACTAATTTCTTTTTAACATACAAATTAACATTAATTAAACAATTAAATAATAACTAAAATTAACTTGTAAAATTGTATTCAGCATTTTACTTGCAACTTACCAACATTTCAACAGAGTTGCTGCTTTGACCCTGTTAAATTTGCTGCATCAGATAGCTGGGTTTCATTTAGAGGGGGGAAAAATATTATAGCTGAAAGGGGGGAAAAATATCACGGGGGGAAAAATATTATACCCTATAGGGGGGAAAAATATCACGGGGGGAAAAATATTATACGACACCGGCCGGCCCAGGTCCACGGTGTGCGGCCGGCCGGTCAGATAAGGACAGGCTGGTCGGCCAGTGAGAGTTTTTGTAGCGTATGGCTGCTTTCTTTGTTCCTAGAATATTTCTTTATTCAGGGATTCTACGTATAAACTTACCCTTTTCATGCAATTTGCTTAGACAATAAGTAGCGCCTTATCCAGACTCGTGTATGATTACACCCATCCAACACGTCCTAAAAATTCTTTCGTTTTGTTTGGTGTTATGTCGGATGTTAGTTTTTTTAGAATATTTCAGTCGCTCTATAGCTCAGAGTGGTTCAGCTTTTGCTGCCTGGAATCAGAACACAAACACCATCATAAACGTAACCAAATTTACGGCTTCGGTTGTCAACTGTCCAACCACCGATTCCTCCGCAATGGTTGACTGTCTGAGAAAAACTTCTAACAAAGATCTGTTGAGGGCTGCCCAGCTGATGGAAGTTGCTAATGTAATGATTCATATTGATATTTTAAAACATTATATTACAGCGTCGAATTTAATCGTGCATTTAGTTCGCTTTTAAATTAATTCGCCCGTCTCAAAATGCTAAAAAAATTGTTATAATTATGATTTTATTACATTTTCCGCTACTAATTAAATGTTAACATTACGTAGAAGACTGAATTCAGAAATGAAGGATGGATAGAAATGTGGGAAGGATCGATCCATCGACTGCTTCCTTGCAAATCGTGTCACCCGTAGGCTAATGATTGTTGATCCGCTAGGGTTTGCGCCCATATCAAGTTTTTGTTTTTTCCGCCCATTTTCTTTTTTCTTATTCCTATCCATCCAGTTCAGTTCTATATATTTTAGCAGGTGGAGTGCAACAAAACTGGACCAACAGGACTCGGCTCCATCGCCTGGGCTCCTGTGATTGATGATGTAATCATTCATAATCTCGGACACGATGAAGGCAGAAGATGTGGATTGAAACCGGCTATACTTGGTTTCAATTCCGATGAAGCCATCATGTTAGGTTTGGATGCTTATAAAATTAAAATTTCTAAATTATGTAATAATTCATCTCCATCAGTGTCAACTTCAATGCGAAGGTAAACATCGCGTGTTTGCAACACTACTAATCGCGAGCACAGGTGGACGGGGGGGGGAGAGGGGGAAATTCCCCCCCCCTCGGCGAAGTCGTCCACAAGGGGTCGCGAAATTGCTCCCACAATGGGTAAGAAACTGGCTACAAGAGGTAAGAAAATTGCTCAAAAATAGATTTTACGACTAAACGATCCAATTTGTTACTCAAAATCAGTATTTTTTGCTAAAAAAACGGTCCAAAAACGCGTTTTGTCCAAAAAATCGCTGTTTCTTATTGGAAATTGGCAAAAATAGCTTAAAAATCGCTTTCAAAAGTACCCCTAAGAAAAATTGCTCTATCCAAATTTGCTTCCACGAGGGTCAGTGAAATTTGACCTCCCGTTCAGGTATGATCCGAGACTGCAAAATTTTTGTTTTCGGCAACTGCTCAATGTTATATTGAATTCTGAATATTGTTACAAACAATACCTTTCTGGAACTGAATGTCATAAGATTCATTTAGTATTTGAAAACATTTGAAGACAGAGCTGAAAAATTTAGTCGAATCAGTCCTTGTCAAATCGTGTTTCTGCTCGAACAGTGTCACAGTGCAAGTCTTCCTGCATTCGGTGAGCATTTATAATCCTGTAAGTCCTACAAAACATAGGAAGATTTGCACCGTTACGCCGACTTCGCCTTGGTCATTGGCCATCTTGAAAATTTGACATATTTACTACAACAGGAAAAAAGCAAAGCAAAAACAAGCAAACTATTTCTTAGGGACTGCAGAGTAGTGTTTGAGGCCGGCCGGCTGAAGCCGATAGCCGGCAGGCCGCCGGCCGGCTGCCGGCTGAAGGCCGAAGCTACTTCTAAAGTAAGCCATGCTAAATTAACTAACTGACTGTTAACTTCTCTTACTGTAGCTGGACTACTAATTCAAAACAAATTAAAGTTTTATTGCACGACAATAATAAATGCTTGGGCTTTCGGCGTTTGAAAATATCAACATTTAGCCTCGGATTTTGTTTGATACTCTACTCTCTTCTTCATCATCTTCCTGCTGCAATGTCGACAGTACTAGGACAAAAACTGGATATGGAGGGAGGGAGGGAGGGCCATGGTTTGGAAACTGGAGCTGCCTATTTACACAAAAACTGCAGAAAAGCCTGGTTCTAGTCTACTTTAGTCTGCAGTCAGTGTACACGTACATACGTTTTTCTATTAGAACATCCGAAAGCCAATATGTTAGCAGTTATAATAGCTGCACTGCAAACTGCTCCAGGCGGGTAGACGGTCGGCTGGCCGGCCTCCGGCCGGCCTACGGGCTCTTCGGCCGTCGGCCCGCTCACCGCTTGCCGATCGGCCGGTGACATCCCAGCCGGCCGGTCTAAAACACTACTACAGAGCAGTTGTTTTCCATCGATTTTTGTATGAACTTTACCCATCATGACAGGTGCCCAAATTCTTTAGGTTTGCATACCCAATTAAAGCACACCGGCTTAAGCTTATTTTTTAGCAGGGAACTTGTTCGGACTGCCAGAAGGTGTAGCACCATGTCACTGGACACCAGCAAGTGCCAGTGAAGCCAATTGGAATAACTTTATCTCAAGCAATTTTGATAATGTCGCAGCGTTACTGCAGGCAACCGAAGTCTATGTTAATTCTGTTGTTGATAAGAAAAGATCAAAATACTACAAAGCTGCAATGGACGTGAGTTCAAGACTATTCCGTGGTGCATTGTTTGTCAACGTTTTTTGAAAATCAAGTAATGTGAAAAATAAATAATTAAATAAGTACTATGGTTTATGAACGCCAGGTTATCATATTTAATTTTGAAAGCATTTTCCCTTCCTGCATTAACTTAAAATTAAATGTTACTGTTTGTTTAGTATATAGCAGATTCAGATTTCATATATCCTGCCCTATTGGAAGCACTTTATCGAGCGAATAACAACGGAGAAACCTATTTATACCATTTTGATTATTACAGCAAGGATACGTTCTCTAGTACTCCGGATTATCAAGGTACCTATCGCTGTTTCCAATATATAGGTAACCAAGTCAACTGAGTACATTTTCAATACAATGGCCAGATTTAAAATTATTCCTTTGGTATTAGCACCTCAGCGTTTTCTTGCCTTGCTAGCTGTTAAGATTTTGTTGTAAAAATAACAACCTCTCATGGCTATGGCAGGAAAATGTCATGAAGCGAACGTTGAAGTTTGAAGGATTAAAAGCCACTTGCTTTCAAAGAATATATTTTCATGCACAAGATGATTATTTATTTAGGAGTGCATCATGCAATGGACTTAAATTACATCTTCCCTCAGCTAATGAATTCCCTATTTAATTACAACTGGACTTGCACTGACTACAAAATTTCAAATTTGTTCGGTCGACTCTGGACAAACTTTGCTAAGACAGGGTAAGGTTAAGACTTTATCGATGTTCTTTAAAAGATACCTGAAGCTATATATAAATATATATACATATACATATATATATATATACATATAGATATATACATATATATATATATATATATATATATATATATATTTATATATACATACATATATATATATATATATATATATATATATATATATATATATATATATATATATATATATATATATATATATATATATATATATATATATATATATATATATATATATATTGTGTGTATATATAAGCAGTTGCCTGCTTGTGCCTCGTGTCAGTGATCAATTTATCAACTAATTTCTGATGTTGTTGGGCAGTATATAACATGAAATGATCAGTTAACAGTCAAATACAGTATTCGTATTTTGCATATATTAGTTATGACGTAAGCCACTGGCCAGCTTCTCTTCATTTCATTGCGTAATCGTGCTGTAACCAGAATTTATGCGCGAGTGTTTCCTCGTTGGAAGAGATTCAAAATTTCACACCCATCCTCGTTTGAAGAGAGGGGTGATAACCAACAGCAATCCAAGTGCGTAAACTTTCCCCCGTTGAGGAGAGTATCGGAAGATGAATCGTGCATTTTCAAGAGGATCCCTATTTGAGGTCGGACGTGTCAAAAAGTATTGCATTAGTGTAAATTGGGAGTTTGCTGGCGGGCTGCCTTTTGCAAATTAAGTAACTCCAACGTTTTCTGGCAGTCCTTTCAGTGGAAAGAAGAAAATAACATTAGCGACTTACGCTTTATTTTAGATCAGGGTTAAGGTGCTGGTTCGGGTATTTGCAGCAAATTTTGAAAGACTGTAATTTGCTCAATTTTTGGAGTTCAACAATACTTTTTATATCATTTTAAAGCTTAGAATGTGCTCGTTACAACTAGGTACAGCATAGCTGTCTCGTTTCAACTCTTCGGCTTGAACAACATGATATTTGAACAACGACTTGCAATAACATGAAAACAATTTTTGAACATGGAATTCTCGAAGTGTGGGAAAGTTAACGAAAAGCGACCAGTTCAGGCTTCAAAAGAAACGTCTTCCCAAGGGCTATTTTTTCTGAAATTGTTTAACGAGTAAAGAAGTTCAAGATTTTGAGAAAAACGTAAATTTTGTCCGACTTTCGTCAAAATTTTCAAGTTTGGACGCTTATTTCTCTCAAACTGAAAGTCAAAATGCAATACCATGAAAAATAGCCCTCGGCAATTGTCTCAAAAATACGTGTGTAAAGCCGTTTTTGAATTGATTGCATGAGTTGAGAGAAATCCGTGTTCAAAACAATCTAGTTGCGATTTTCAAAATTTCACATTTTCGCTGCTGTGCGCCGGCAGAGATACTGCAGAGAGCTCTCCTTTGGGCTTAAGATGTCCTTTAGGACCACAAATATGGACAATACTTGACCGACGGACCAGCGCTGTTGAAGCTGTCAAAATCTTGCAATATTTGATTTTTCGAAAAATGGCCGGTTTTGGACCTCGAAAATCAATTTTCGCTGTTATCTCTTAAACCTTAACGAATCGAAGAATACTCTCAAGAGCAAAGTTGTAGGTCTTGGTGAGAGGATTCGAATGACTATAAGTTCATCCATGTAGGGTGGTCACAGTGCAAGTTATGGCGGAATAAAACTAATTTCTCCAAAACTCAAATTTTCAAGCCGCGGATTTTCTAACATGTTTTATAAGGTAAATAATGTAATTGTAGCAAATTAGAATAAATTTCAACGACAATTGCGCTTTTAAAGCCCAAAAATACACGAACCCGAACCAGCACCTTAAGCATCTTACTTTGGTACACGTCAACTCATCGTCACCTTTATTAATTTTTATCTGTTTAGAAATCCCACCGAATCGGAGGCAATACCATGGTTGCAGTTTGACGAAAGTAATCGCTACACGTATGTTATTTCGGAAGATGAGAAAGTACAGTCTGGATTTCTACACGAACGAATGACATTTTGGTCTGAGTTTGGTGGAGCTAATGTGTAAATAACCTCAGCTTGTAAATGTAACATTTTACTTGTGATCGTTGTAAAAGAGCATACCTCGTCAAATGCATTAAAGAATCTGTAATGGAATTAATAAAATAAGGTGTTAAACGTAACCGAAATCGGTCTAAAAAGGTTTCAAAATAATCAAACTGCAAGGAAGAAATTCTCATGCCATGGATCTGTGAAGAAGAGCGAAGATCATCAACAGGGAATGTAATTATCGAGTAATGTCCAAGTAATAATTGTATAGATTATCATATGTTTGTTTAGCTCGAGTTGCCAGTATTCAGTAGAAATCAGGAAATTTATTAATAGGGTTCAAGGTTAATACCCAATTAGGACGCGAATCTTAGTTTTAAATACGATTTTAAGCCTAATTAAGTCCTACTAACGTGTGTTACTAACAATACTAATCCAGGAGATGTGAAAAAAGGGGTATTCCGGTCTTAATCCCTTCGGTTATCATCCCTTCAGTAAGTGGAGTTGTTACTCCCACACGAAGATAAAAGTCAACAATTGAACTATACTTAGGTGAATTAGTGAATAACGTCCATAATAGCCGAGTGAATAAGCCTTCCCCGCAAAGATAACCAAATCACTAGTGTTTGGATACCAGTTAGCAGGAAGTCATAAACCTGAAACATACGAAGTTTATGTGCATAATTAAACTGAAAATTAGTCGTAAAATCGCCTATAAAATGAAAATGGACATCTAAAACAGCGAATATTGGAAGATGGTTCACCATTAGATGTAAAATAGCTAAGTACGTAGTTAGGTAGGGTTAATTAGTAATAATTAAGTGTTAATTAGGTAATAATTAGTTAATTTTGATATTTTTGGTCGAAAAATGACTTGGGCTAATATGAAAGAGAATTTGATTCTGATTCCAAAAATCCAAACCCGACTTTTCAACTCCCAATAATAAGAAAGTTATAAGCTAAAATGTTTTTATAAGATTACTTTTTATGTCGTAATCTTATCACTCCAAAAAGGAGTGTACTAAAATTGGTTTTCTTTTTGCCTTAAAGTTAAGGCAAACCTTTTCCCTTTTTCATTGTCTGGGAGGTTGTCTACCTCCCAGACTACACCTGAGTCAGGTGTTGTTTTCTTTTCTCTCTCTCTCTCTCTCTTTCTGCTAGGCCTCTTTCTTCCAAGGCCTAGCAGTTGTCCTCGCCTGAACTTTTGGCCGAGGACAAGGCCAACAAGAAAAGGAAACAAGAAAATAGAAGGATAAGCCCAAGTCATTTGATTTAGAGGGGGCTTAACCCCCTTAATAACAATAATAATGTAAATATGAATAGCTATTTTACCCCCAAAAACACAACAACCCCCCCCCTTCCCACCCATCCCCCCCTTCCCCTCTTCCCCCCTCCCCCCCTCAGCAAAAGTAGCTAGGTATATGTAGATAAGTACGTAGATTATCATGATATAAATTGTAACTTATAGAAAATTATATTTCTTGCGTAATAATTCATTAAAGTGCCGAAATTTCGCAAAGTTTTCCCTTTGGTTACGTTTATGTGTTAAAGAAAATTTCGCAAAGTTTCGCCAAGTTTCGGCACTGGAAATATATCAAAAATGGGTCAGTTGGGGGGCAATAATTCCAAAATCTCATTAATTTCGACCACTAATGGCCAGCTGGCTCAGCCCGCCGCTGCGCCCCACGTGAAAAAGGTGGCAAGCTTCTAGAAAGTTCTAGAACTTTCTAGAAGCTTTGCCTTAAAATCAAGAAGGCAATCCGCTCCAACTTTCGCTAATGACCTGTCACCGAGCTGTCAGCAAAACTGTCAGCTCGGTCCCAAAAATTTTTTTTCAATCAGTGTTCGTTTGAGAGCAACCGAAAGCGGTTGCTTCCCCCTCCCCTTTATGCGCTCTCCAGTGCAGTTGGTACTGCATGGGGGCTAAAGCGTATTTCCCAGGTTAGGTTAAAAGTAGGACTTTTCTGGCCTTCGGGCCAGAAAAGATTTTGAGAAAAACAACAACGAACACTACCCAATTAGGGCCATATAGGTTTTTTATGCCTGGCCACGAACTGAGAAGAAAAAAAAACCTAGGGTTTTTCAAAGGCCCTTTTGGCCATTTTTTCATTGTACATTTTTGAGGCCTTAGGGCCATTTTTTATATATATGCATCTTTTTGGGCCTTCGGGCCATTTTTTATATACACTTTATGAGGCCAATGGGCCATTATTTTTATACGCATTTTTTGGGCCGAAGAGCCCCATTTTTTCAGTATTTTGGGCCTGAGGCCAATCTTTAGTTATGATAGCATGTGTGGGCTTTCGAGCCACTTTTAGTTTATATTTATTTCTATTTATCATTATTGTCATGATTTTATTATTTTAAATGAAGGGGCAGCTCATGTAAACTCCTCCTGTTTGATGGAGGTCTTGAGAATTGTCCCTGTCTTTAGTTTTTCTGTTTTTCGTGCCGACACTCTCTGTATACCGAGGTTTGCTGACCTCCACCTCCCATTATTTTGCTCATTTATTTGTTATCATTTAGTTGCATTTTTCTGGCCAAGCCACGACCAGCTTTTATCAGTTTTTATCAAGGTCCTTTTGACCTAAAATTGGGGTTTTTAAAGTAGAATATGGGGATATTTAAGTGGGGACCCAACCTCCAAGTTTGAGTTAGAGGGTCCCTTTGCTACGACCCTGTTTTTATTGAGTTAGTTAATAGAAATACTTACCCCACAGCCGGCAACTAGGAGTTGCCGGCCATATTGTTTTAATCTCAGGCTTTGTTAAGCCTTAAAAACTATTGTTTGTATTCTGTAATTGTTGCTGTAGGTCGGTATCTAAAAGCAGTAGGTTATCAAAATACGAGAGGAACTTTTAAATCAAATCTTAAAAGTAATCACTTACTTTAAAATAATTAATAATTAAGCCTTTCACGGGGAATGACCGGCTTCCCCATTAATTAATTTAATTATTGCAGTAGTTTTGTTTAATAGTAGTTTGTTTAGTAATGATTGCTTGGCAATCATTACTCACGTGGCTTTCTCAAAGTTTCCAAGTTCTCAAAATTGCCAAAAAATTCCGCGCTATAAACTGAGTTTTTAGATGTCTAAAACTCATAACAAATTCTCGTTTTAAATTTAGTTAATTTAGTATGTTTAGTAGCATAGGTCACTTAGTATTAATTAGAGTTAGGTTCCATTTAGATTTAGATTGTTTCTTTAATCATGTCTACTTTTAGAATTAGTTAGATAAGTATGTACCTTAGATATTGTATGTATGCATGAATTGTATGAATGGCATTGTATTGGTTTCTATGACTGTATGCGCGTTGACTCGCGGAAACTCCTTCTGTCTGATGAAGGTTGTGAGCATCGCTGGAGTGATCAAGGCTCAGATCATAAGCAGGAATGAAGTGTATGTGTGATTTGTATGAATGATTGCATTTCTGTAATATGAGTGCATTCTAGTCTAAATGTTGCATAAGTGAGGCATAAGTGGTTATTAGTTTAGGTATTGCATAAATGTTGCTGATTGTGTTTAATTAGTTAATAGGGTTACGTAGTTCAATATTAGATTACCTAGGATCTTTGTATGAATGTTCTATGCAATGTAGTTGTCAGTTGTAATTGAGTAAGTGACCGTCCAAATGGTTAATGATTCTCTGTGTGCATGATCCGTATGAAGTACCAATATTATACTAGAACTCCTATAGTACGCAGGAAAATAGTAATAAATAATGTAGTTTTAGGTTGCAAGTCTTGTATGCATATCTGGAAGTTGGTGAATATTTGGTTACGTAGGAAATCTAGGTTTAGGCACAGTTTAGTAAATATGCAAATGAGGGTAAGGCTATAGGACCTAGAGTCACGAGGACTCCGTATTGGGTCCTCATCAGCTTGAATCTGGATATCCTCGATTCGTCCGCGTAAGCCACTCTTTGTCAAGAGTGCGGACGAATCGCAAGAAAGGAATCCACCAGATGGTCAGTCTCGCTGCCAAATTAATACAAATCAAGTTGTAATAAACGTAGTTTGTAATTATATTTGTTGTATCCTTGTTTCCGATGTCTTAACACACTGTTATTGACATTTATAATAGAACTAGTCATTTCTGATCCAGGTTCCATTTATAATAATGACCGCAACCGCGGTTTAACACCATTTCATGTCGGTGTTCACGTTCAGTAAACAAAACTAGCGAAAATCCCATTATATAAAGGTTAGCAAGGTTGAAAGATCAACCTTGCTCGTTTAGTAATTAATGTGAAACTCACCCATGATGATTATCTGCAAATGGCAATAATAGCTGTCAACAATCTGGTAATTTTAGCTAATATTAAGGTAGTGATTGATAATATACTTGAAATAAGCAAATTAACAATGAGTTACGTAAGTATTATGGATAGGGCACTAGAACCATCTTCTAATAAAGGCCAAAATCACCAGTTTTATGAATTTATCTAGTTTTCAATATTCAACATTTTACAAAATAGGGAGTTGTTACCTTCCCTAGGTAGAACCTAGTAAAAACAGAAGTTCTACGTTAAATTATGACGTTTCATTGAAATTTGTGCGTTAACTTTCTTCTAACTTGTTAATGTTCGTTAAGAACAGGAAGTTGTTACCTTCCTTATTTAGAATCCGTGAAATCAAAAGTTCTACAAGTTCAAATATTGTGTTTTCCTCAAGCTTGTGCAAGTTTTCTAATTAAGTTAATACGTGTTGAAGATAGGAAGTTGTTACCTTCCTTGCTAGGACTTGGAAAACAAAGGTCCTAGATTTGATCACTTTAATCAATTCAATGTTTCTCGAGTTAGTCTAGTGAATGGGTACCTATCTGCTGTTAAAAGGACCCAAAAGTGTATCAATTTCGAATAATAGGTTTTAATTGTACGGAAGCAGACCGTACAAAGAGGAAATCAAGTTGAAATCACAGTTCCACATTGAAAGTGCAATTTCTTGCACAAGAATGCAAGAAATTGCCTAAAAATTAGCGTTTTGCTTAAAATCAATTTTAAGTAGTGTAATTTTACTCAAACAGTTCAGAACTTGCGTTAATCCGCTTAAGTCTCAAATTTTCACAACAGTTTCGATTTGTGCAAGTTCACTTCAAGTTAAGAAAGCCAAAACGTGAGTAATGGTTGCTGGGTTCGAATCCCGCACCTATAACTTGTTCTAATGGGTTTTAACCCATTTGATTCAGGTGCGGAAGACTGTATCTCCAGCCTGAACAGAACGGAATCTGCCTCTGATTGATTAGAGATAGCTCAGTACAGTCCTGAATTATTGGTTAGCAGAAGGATTAGTCATTTCGGTTGGAATCATCGCATTTCTTGGGAATCAAGTCATATTTGGATTTAACTGTAGGTACTTTGATTGGATTGGAGCACGGTTTTGACCTTAAGGCAGAGACAACCGTTGACAGCACCGAATCATCTGTGGAAACTGAAACCAGTTGTGAACTTTCATGATCTTAATCTTTTGAACTGAAATTGAGTCTTACCTTTTTACACATTGAAAATGGGTTTCATCATTTTGTCTTTTGCTATGGAAAACGGGGTTGTCATCCCCGTAACTCTGGCCTAAGCCGCCCGTTTGTTAGTAGTGATTTGATATAGAAGACAAAAGAAAAGATTAAATAAAACCGTATACTAATCCCATAAACGGACCAGGAAACTCCCAACCGGACCCCCCTTGTGTTTGACTCTTGGTGACCGTATAGCATCCGAAAGTGCTATTGTTACTAGCATTTCGGGCTCACCCACAGACCGGAACTGCTGTACTACTAACCCTTTAATCTAGTTAATTTGAATTGTTTAGTAGCTTTCTTTATTGATATTATATTGTCCTTGGTAAGGAGGACGGACAAAGAGTCATAACGTAACAGCACGAACACAAGCATATAGGGATCGCACAATAGAGTTTAGTAATAGGTTTAGTATCTAGTTAATTGATTAAGAAAGGAAAGAAAGAGGAATATAGCAGAATTGAGTTTAGTTACCAGAACCTTGTCCCTATCAACAATTAGTAACTCGGGTAAATCAAATACTGGCAACTCTGGCAAACTACTGTTGTTTGTCTGATTGTTCATACAGCATATAGTTTATAACTTGTAGCTTGTTTTATTCCTTGTACGCACTGTAATAATTACTTTGTAGTCTGTTGTTATCA
This sequence comes from Trissonchulus latispiculum, assembly GCA_030248195.1. NCBI lineage: Eukaryota > Metazoa > Nematoda > Enoplea > Enoplida > Ironidae > Trissonchulus > Trissonchulus latispiculum. The sequence goes on along the minus strand of JASAND010004231.1, from coordinate 46,489 downwards.
TTATCATTGTTAATATCATATCTTATCATTATTAAATTGTTGTGTCCTAATACTGAATCTATTTACTAGGACATAAGGTTCAGATCAAGATTTGGATTCATAGCCCCCCAGCACAAGTAAGTGACTAAATTGAACCCTTGGACCCGACAAAGACATCATCATCATCATTCTAGAATCTTGATTTGGCAATCTAAGATTCTCAGATCAGTGTTCTTTGATACAGACCTGATTCATCCATCCAGAAACGGCAAGTGTCGACCCCGCTTGCTACTGATATCCCTTGGATCCCCATCCTTTTCAAACGAACTCACGCCTGAAGACCCCATCCAGGTTGACCGCAAGGAATCTTTGGTTTTGGACAAATCACCTTCCGAAGATCCTGTGCCTAAGTTTATCCTCACCGATAAACGCGTCAGACCTTCCGTGTATCTGAAGTGGTTGATACCCAGAGTCAGTCGTGATAGACTGTTGACGGAATTTGGAACCCCAATCCTACCCACTTCATTACACGGTAAACTCAGTTTTTGGAGCCCCCAGTGAGGAACATCCTACGAAGACAATCCTGTTGGAAAATCCACCAGTGAGGAGATTTCACGACCCAACGATTCAACATTAAGATCAAAAGAGGATCAGTCCTAACCCTATCTAGACACCAGCTGAAACCCTATCGCCCTATCCAAGAAGAAGAAATGGACCAATTTAATCCTGCCGACGACGACGTTAATGGACCCCCGAACATGGGTCCACAACGCGGACCCCCCGGTCCTCCAGGAGCTCCCCCCGCCTTTAATCCTCAGATGCCCCAATTGGTATTCCCTCAAGTGCCAATGATGCCGAATGGGAATATTGAAGATTTGCTAGGCCAACTCCGTGATAGCATCCAGAATCAGGCCATAGCCGCCTCCTACCGAGATATGCCTACTTATTCCGGAAAAGATCATGAAAACTTTGATGATCACCTTGTCAATTACGAAAGATTCAGTCAGCGGCTCAATCTGGACGATTATCAGAAAGTCATGAACATCTCATCAACTCTCAGAGGCAGAGCTGCGGAGATTTTCAAGTGCATGCCCAGAGGCGCCATGCAACAGAACGACTGGGAAGCCTCCGTTCGAGCCCTCAGAGAAGTCATGATCCCACCTATGACAGACATCCACGCCACTGCCAAACTGTTCAGTATCAGACAGATGCCACATGAGTCTGTTGCGGATTTCTCCCTCCGACTGCAGAAATACGCCCGAATTGCGTGGGAAGACAGAGGAGATCCGGATATGCTAGAGGATATCAAGCTGAAAACCTTTCTCATCGGATTACGTAATGAGTTCAAGCCGCATGTTCCGATGGACACCGCAGATTATTCCCAAGCCTTTAAAAAGGCTCGAGAAGCAGAAGGTGTCTATCCTGGAGAAGGAACGCCTGCATTTTTGGAAGTGGATCCGGAAGCGACCGTCTCAAGCGCAAATCTCACTGGTCCCGCCCTTCTAAATACCATCAGCTCCCTGGTCCAGAGCACAGCCGTGCTCGCTAATGAAATAAAAGAAATTAAGATTTCCTCTCCTGAACCGTCAAAATCTGCCCCTCCTCCCAGAAGAGGAAACGATAAGATCCCTTTCCCCAATGATTTCAGATGCTGTAACTGTGGAAGAGCCGGACACTCAAAGCGTGAATGCAGATCACCCGGAGGTGGAGCCTATCGACCCAGAACTGACTACCCAGCTCCCCCGCGCAATAACTACAACAATAACAACAATGGAAATTCCAACAATTTCCGGCCCAACAATGGACAGTCTAAGATATCCTCAAAATGGAAATGGAATGAATCGGAATTATAATGACCGATATCCACCCCGAAACGGACCCTCAGGACAACAACAACAATATCTTCAGCCCAGACCTCAGTGGAGCAGGAATGATGGACGAAACGCAGCTGAAACTGTTCACGCCCCCTATGGATCCAGATTTGCCGATGTGGACCAACAGAGGAATGCTCCCTCCATGATCCGAGTCATTGGAGCTGAACCGGAAAGGAAAACTGCTTATTTCCCGCCTGAAAAATCCAGTCTACCCACTCAGATTCTACAATTGGAACAAGAAATCAAGGATCTGGGAGGCCAGTATTTTTCCATCCCTCCCTATGTTAAGATCGAACAGCCCAAGGAGAAATCCACGTATACACTGAATACAGAGAAGGATTCCGCGGATCCGGAAACTGAGCGATTGAATCGTGAACTGTACTCCCTACCTATGTATCAGAAGCCAATGTCTGTCACCTACCCCCGTACTCACAGGTTGGGAGAACCTCAGACCATAGAGTACGGTTATCCTTCCCATGTGAAACAGAGACTTTCACAGGATTCATCCCCCACCTCCTCTTCCACTGAAGGGAACCCAGACAAAGAAAACTCTCCTGAGCAGTCAATCATTGAAACAACCCAGATGATCCGCTTACCGACGAAAAGATTCCCTGGACCTTATGAAAAAGATCAGCGAAGGAATCAACCACGAGGACGGTCATTGGGACGCGGACGAGGATTGCGAAGAAGTCCCCGATGTCATGATTTCACTCAAACTTATCCAGTCCCCAGATTCCAATCAGTTCCTCCCTCTGACGCCTTAGCCACTGGGTTAGGAGAAGCAGTGCGAGAATTCAGAGTACAGCTCGGTCTATCTCCAGCTCCTCAGATTGGGCCTGTTCTCAGTCACCAAAATAATGGAATCATTTCACTTTATCCCAACCCAGCTCCCACAAGTCCGAAACCTAGCTCTCAGATTGATATGCCTGCAGTGATGCAAAGTGCGCGAAAGGTTCTCGCGCACGGCAGTATGGCAATGGATCTGTTGCACGCCCCCTTGGTTTCTGAAAAGGAACTGATGGAACAAAAGAAGCAAAACGACCAGAATCAGACGGAGCAGGATCGGAAACTACAGATTCAAAGCCCTGTTATCCATCAAGCAAAGCAAGACTGTCAGTCAGAACTTACCCCTATCGATATGGGCCCAGTTGTGAAATTTGCTCGAAGAGTCCTGGACCGATTTGGGGAAATGCTCACTGAAGAAGAACTCCTGCGAGTCCTAGACCCCAGTATCTTCATGGTCCAAGGTGGAACCTCATCCCCTCCCCAGTTGGAATATCAAATCACCGATCTCATCAAATACCCAGGGAAAAGTAAGTTTAAGCCTATTGATCAGGATGCCATCTATGAAGTCAGCAGACGGATATTGAAGAGATTGGAGAGATCAGTTTCTGATGAGGAATTCTACTGTTGCCTTGACAGTGACATATTGGAAGCCCCTGAAGAATCTCCCCATGCCGGAAGACTCGATCTATGGGTCGAAAACCTACTAAAAAAGTGGATCCTCCTATCCCCCTGACGTTGGGCCTAATGGACGACAACAAAGAAAATATTGATCCCTCTCTTCAGGACAAAACATTTGATTTATTTCAAGGAAAATTGATCCAGAATGACCTTAAGGACAGTCTAACAGATACATCTAGCTCAGATATGTCAGAAGATTCACAGGAGGAACTGGATAACGCTGCAAAGAAGCTCCGAACTCGAGAAGTCCGAGTGAATCTAAATGCCGTCGAGCCTACTGTCATAAAGACTAGAAAGAATAGGAAAAGTAAGAAGAAACAGAAGAAAGTCATCAAGAAAATAAAGAAAGTAATCGGAGAAGTCCATATTCCTGAATCTGATCTCTGTCCCCAGGATATCAAGTTTCTTCGTAGACTTCTGAAAGATGTCCGGAGTAAGGAAAGAAAGCGTGCCCAAAAGGAAGAACGACGTACTTGGCAGATGAAAAGAGAAAGGGAACGATGTTGGGAATCATACCAACAATTCTTGCTCGCTCGAGCTCGAATGGAAGCCCTACATCCCGTCAGAAGAACGACCGATCCCCCGATAGTGCCCAAAAGAAGAACTCCCACACCAACCCGCAAGAATAATCTCAGATCAAGCTCTGTCCCCACTACCGTACGACTACCACAGAAGGAAAAGATGGATCTATCTCCCCCCGAGGATGAACATAACGGATCCCCTATGCCTAAGCCACCTAATAAAGTGAAGAGTTCAATTTCACTACCTTTTCCCATCCTAATAATGTGGATTGCCTTTGGATTAATGATAGCCATGTTGGTCCCCTGCATCCAAGCACAGGAAGGTGAGGATTATTTCACTCAAAAGGCAAAGGCAATGAACACCATGGTATCCACCAAATGGGGATTAGCCCTATCCCCTAAAGGATTGATGGCAACCTACACCAAAACAGAATATGTCCCAATCCTAATCCATATGAAAATGCCCAAACCTCCTAGCACCAAGAGAATGAAAGCTTGGCTTTCTTTCTGTGCCCTTTGTGAGCAACATTCTGATGAAGTGCCTGAACATTTGGTATCCAGATGTGATCAATGTGGGCACAACCCAGAAAAAGATAATGGCGTCTCCTGCTCTGCGTGCAATATACCCTATGCCAATGCTACTAAACAAATGAGGGAACATTGTCAAGCCTGTACTACGTATGGACAACGGGTGAATAATTGGCTCCGTGACTGTCCACATGAACTCCACCTGAACCAACTAATCAACAAAATCACCGAAGAATACCATGAGATGTATGGTGGAATACTTAACACTAGATATTACTCATCTGTAATGAAGATCATCTGCGATAAAAGCCCTATCCTGTGTAACACCTCGCAACCCAAGTATCAGGATTACAACGAATCCCTGTATGCAGATCATGGGTACCAACAGGTAAAATCCAAATTCCCTCTCCAGAGATCTAAACGAGCCATTGGGACCATCATTGGCATAGTTGGGCTTGGCATGTCCATATCCAATACTGTTAATCTAGGATCCATAAAAGATAAAGTCAACGCCATTATTGAAGCAACTCAGAAATTGGACGAACAAGTGATCGCTCATACCGAAGCCTTGGAAAAGATAGTCGAAACAAATGAACAGGTCTACGCTTTCATGCATTACTCGTTACAGGAACTGCTCGGATTGATCAATGCTGCACGATGTGAAGCTTTGACCCTGAGTACTCAGGTGCATTACTCATTGATCGTGTCCAATTTCGAGCACTCCCTAAAGCATAGTATTGATAGTGTCATGGCCGCAGGATTGGATGGACGAATTTCCCCTAGCCTTATCAACTATAAGATCATCCGTGATATAGTGAACAATCACGCCCAGCTTAACCAAACAATTCTGAGGGACGAGCCTAGCCTGATTTACAGATTTGGAAAGATCTATCCTGTACGAATGGACATCAGAAAACTACTTTTTGGGTTTATTATGGAAATACCCACTCCCACACGAGAAGACGTAGCACCCATCTATGAGGTCAGCAATGTCGGGTACAACGATCCCTCAAATCACGCTCAGATGAAGGCGCCAGTTCCGCGTTTCGTTAGACATGAAGTCACCCACCGCAGCTCCGAATTCTCTGAAGTCAAACTTGCAGAATGCCAATCATCACCCGGCTTATGGGTTTGCGGACCGGAATCATTGATTTCAACACCTCAATCGGCCTGTCTTAAAGCCATCGTTTCAGCCACACCTATCGATTCTGCAAATTGTAGACAACAGATGATGGTGAAAGTTCTAACTCCTGACACGGATTTTGCCTCCACACCAGCCGGTGTATTGATCAGAACTAGTCATCCAGAGATTATGCTTACACAAACCCCTCAACTGCAACATGTGTCACGAGGAGAAACAATCTCCGTCCCTAGTAACGGAGTGATATGGCTAGAGCACGGAACTTATAATCACATTATAGTTGGTGATCTGGTGCTAACCAGCGCAATAGAAGTGGTACAATACTCAGCACCTCTCATTACCTACAGAGTACCTTTTGAAGCTCCTGAGCTAGGCGTAGTACCTATCCAATTCACCGATTTGGAACGAGCAGAATATGAAAACAGAGCTGTGAAGAAATTGCTGGAAAAGCATCATCGTACTGCACCGCTCGTCATCCACCCACTCAACATGAACGTTTGGACTGGTTTCATAATCATTCTTATCCTGGTTGCGGTGGGAATAATTGTTACCATTTGGTTTTCCCCGTGTATGAGTGAATTCAGGGAAAACCTTCTCCAACGAATGCGCGGATCATGTTTCGGTTTAGGACAGCGACTGAGCAGATTTGGAACAGGAACACAAAGAATTCCAACTTCTCCTCCAACCTCACCTCCCGACAGCTCAAGTCCGTCCGGACCACGTAGTCAATCGCCCCTGCTTGAAAGACCACTACATCCAATACACGCCGTCACAGAAGGCAGAGCTAGAGGAGCTAGGCCTCGTTCCTATGCACATGCTCCTGGAAGAGGACAGCTGAGATTTGAAGATATTCCTTTGGAACCACTACCACCCTATCCACCTCATTCTCCTGAACTAGGATATCCCAACCCTATCAGACCTAGAAGACCATTATTGTCTGGACCAGAAGAAGAACATCAGAGAGATGAACCATTTCACCAACTTCATCAATATAGAGCTGGATCATATGAACGGGAGAGCCCACCATTGCGTGCTGTCAGTCCCGAGATTGAAAGAGCTGGAGCTCGAGCTGTAACCCCACCACCATATCAAGGTAACCGATCTAGAGACTCGTCCGCTGGCAGGAGAGATAGGATCTGGTGTTTAATGGATGAAGTCGACTACACACCTAGAGGTACACCCACCATCCTCCCCATACCTTGTATTGATATATCTATTCAAGGGATCACAATTGAAGCTGTTCTTGATACAGGAGCCAGTATTACCGTGATGTCCGAAGAAATAGCTCAAAGACACAACTTCCCCCTGACGAATCTGGAACGACCACGACAGAGTTCATCTGCCACCGGACATCAATTGAATATCACAAAGAAACTTGAAACAGCTATCTCCTTCCCAGGGTGTCCCAATCACCCACCGATTCCTCATGCTATTTTAGTTAGCCCTCACTTACCCCAGGCAATGCTATTGGGAATTGATGTTCTGGCCAAGTTCAGTGGTTCCTTTGAACTTTGCCTGCCCACAAAACAATTAAAAATACACCTTACCCCTCCACCCGCAGCGTACTCCATCCCCTTAACGACAACACATCGAGTATCAGAAATGATCTCAAAGGACCTCAGGAGAAAAATTCTAGCTCCAACCACCCAAACACGACACACGCCAGACGTCAAGATAGAGGCTCCCCAAGGAGCGAGAGCACGTTCCCCGCGGCCTTCTAAAGCGCATCCAGCAACGACCTCCTCACCCCCAGTTAAGCAGGGTGAATCAGAAACCATAAAACAATATTATCATAGAGTTCGTGACTATGCGGATAGCGTCTATGGCGATTACGTTAATTCGGAATCAATCATGATCAGTTTGGGAAGAATCTTCGTCATTGGATTACAAAGGGAAATACGCCTTCAAATGCCCATTTCCACTGGCCGATTGGATGAGTTGTATCTACTAGCTCTCTCAGTTGAAGAGGATCTCTACAAGGATAAACCAGGACCTTCAACCCGGATGAGAGCTTCTACGTCAGGGGTTCAGACCACTCCTGCCACAACTGTAACACCGAAACTTGTCGACAGAACGACTCAATCTCCCGCAGATTTTCGTGCCTGGAGAGAATTACTGAGCACAATTGAACAAAGACCAAATGAGTCTGTGGATAGCTTCTATGAACGATTACTTGCATACGCCGGACAAGTATATCCTGAACGAATCACTGCAAAATCTGTCGACACATATCTCAGCCTGCTTTTTATTGCTGGGTTAAGAAACGATGTGCGTGATCGAACGGCAATGTATCCAGACAAAGCCAAGAGTCTGCATGACCTGTATCAATCTGCATTGGTGGGAGAACGGTACCTACCAAAAGAAAATCAACAAGCTCCAACCCCTAATTACCCTGCTCAGCCCACTACTAGTCAACCTCGAGTCCAAAGTACGAACGCCCACGTTGATCCAAGAAGTCATAGACGACAAACATCCGAACACAGGATCACCGTTCCACCCGGATTTGGAGGAGGATATTTTGATGATGAGGAGGCCCATATGCCTCTAGATTACTCGCTCCCTCGTGAAAATCCCCGATACCCTCCCAGAGATTCAACAACAACACAATATCATACAGATGTACGAGCAGTCGATCCTCGAGCAACTCCACGAACCCGAGAACGGACTCGAGACCAATCCGGAGTTCCCTGGTTGTGTGGGCCAGAAGAACCTCCTTCTCCCGAATATTAGTGTCTATGACTGTAAATGTATATAAATTACGGGGAGAACTCAATGTAAGCTCTCTCCCCGGGAATGGCGGTTGAGGAATACGAATCAGTTAACCTAAGAGGCATTACCAAAAAAGGCTTACACTATATTTAGTTTCATCTTTAACGCTCAATATTTCCTTTTATAATTTTAAAATCATTAAAATTAATTTATTACTAAAACAATATCCTTAAATAACTAAATTACTTATGCATAATTCCTCAATGCCATTCCCTATGCTATAACAAAGAAAATTATATAAAAAGCAATATTCCAAGAAAATAATATAAAAAATATGGAGGAAATGTTAAAGTGTTTGCAATTTTGTGTAAAATGGAATTTCGAGGATATAATGAAGTTTTAAATATAGAATATCATAAAGACATGGTTAATTATGTGTATGTGTATGAAATACTTGTATAATTGTATGTAATTAAGGAATGTAAGCCAGAGTTGCCAGGGGAGATAAGCTCCCTCCGTTTCACACCCATTATATGTTGCATGTTTTTGTTATGCCCATAATCGTGTGTAAAGTTGTGTAAGAGAATTAATGTATCTATGTATTATACATGTAATCTTTTGTGATCCACCGAAACAAGAATTTATGATTTCTTTAGAGGATCTCTGCCATCATTAATATAACATCTCTACATCGGTTGATACCGGTCTGAAATTCGGATACAGCTAACCTCATGCAGCAATACACAGACAGAGAGGTTGTTATCCTTAATTGAGCGAATCTAGCAGGGTTGATATCCCTCCAACGGTTTCAGTAGGGTTGGTACCCCTAATTTTACCCTTCGTGCGAGTGTACGAAAACTTATTTTAAAGAAATTTGAAAAGTAATCAGAAATTCATTATTTTAGAATGAATCAGCTCCAGTTGCATCATAGTGCATTGGATGAACTACGGAAGTTGCACATCTTCCAACTCCCCTATATGCCGGAAAACCCCGGAACCTTCCTTTGGATTAGAAGCGACGCCGATTCCCATCGGGCCCTCTCAAACTTCGCGAAACATCCCGGAAGAGATGTCAATGACCGGCCCATCATGATACGACATCTCAAGAAGGAGCGATCTACAGTAGAGCACGCCTATCAGGTGCTCCTGGCAGATCTAACGGGTGCTTTCAAGGTGTCGAAAGACATCTTGAAACAAGAGCGGCCCCAAGATGCCAAACAGAAGGGCAAGGATCAAATTGATCTCAGTCGCTTGCTCCCCTACCCCCATTCCTATTTACCCTTCAAGGTCCTAGTGATGGCAGGCATCCTCCTGTCCAAGTTCTCAATGCCCTACTTCCGAGAACAGCTTATGGCCACTGGAAATCGCCGACTCATGGAAGCCACCAGTGACATTTTCTGGGGCATCGGTGAAGAGCTGTTTGACCTTAGATGTGAGGAGTTCAGTTCTTCAAAAGAAGAAGCTGATCAGCGAGTCATCGATATCGCCCGTCAGAAGCAGGCTGCCAACATCCTTGGACAGCTGTTGGAATTTTACCGGGCATATCTAAAGGATCCCGAAGGACTCTATCCTGCCAGCCCACGCGTTGTCATCGTCGGAGGCTGCGCGCTGCAGAACAATCAAATCATTGATGTCTTGAAGGAGATCAGCGGTTGCAGCGACCCCCTCCTCATCCCTATCCATAAGGCCAACCCGGCCCGATGTCTCCGGGTGGTTAACGCCATCCGTTCTCCCATCCTCACCAAGATCCTGGTCCTCCCAGAAATCACCGTTGTTCGAGAAACGGTGGAGAAACTGGATGTTGGCGCCGTCTATCAGGCAGAGGCCAACAAGCTCTCAGAAGTTCTCAGTCAAACCAACCAGGGCTATCAGGAGCCCTTCCCTATGGTCAGGGCTTTCCCCACCATAGTGTATGTCCCGGACTCTGGTGACCCTACCGAAGTTATGAAGCGGAATCCTGGTTGGGCTGCCTTGACCTGGGGGTGCTACACCTTCAGGTCTGATGGCACGCACTTCCGCCCACAGGATCCGATTGCCGTGTCGAACGGACACACCTATGTCCTGGACCATCCCAACTATCAACGGGTCCGTGCTGCCCTCATGGTTCCTGATGTTAAAAGGCAAAATTATGTTGCCTATAGAGAAAAGCGGCCTCTGAAGGACAGTCCAATATTCAAGCCGCGTCATCCTTCCCTGCCTTCCTCTAGTTCCTCCCACCGAAATTCCCCGCACAAAAACAGCCATCAGAAGAAGAGGAGTCATTCCCCCCGACATCGAGAGGATCGAAAATGGCGAAATCCCTCTCCCCCTTGCTCCTGTTCTGCCTCCCCTGCCCGTCCAAAGCGTCCCTTGCCGAGTCCCGACAAGAAAAAGGACTCTTCCCCCGTCCCGAATCTGATGACTCTATCCCTCGGGCCCCCTTGTGCGAAGTATCGAGGTCATCCACCTCCACACAAACGCTGTCGCTGCCACTAAAGAAGCCAGGACTAAGGCTGTTACTGTTTTAAATGTTTTTATATATATATGTGTATGCTATTGCATGTATGTTAACTGTCGTATGATTAGCCATGACTTATATATGTATATCCTTGTAACATATTACTTCTGGTATAATTGTTCTTTTAATCAGTTTTTATACAGTTCCAGAAAGATGAAAAATTACTGAAAATTGGGATTGTTACTCCCATGGAATACTGAAGCATTATACACCTTGGGGTTGTCACCCCCCGTAGAATACTTTAACAGATTCTACAAACACTTCGAATGAGTTGTTTACCTCATTGCCTATATCAACAGTCATACTACCCTTATTACTAAACTCTACAGATTGCTATCCAGATCAAATAATGCACTCAGATTGTTACTCTGAACGCATACACGTCACTCCGGAACCATGGGTACTGTGTCATAACCTTCTTATTGAGCTAAAAGTATAATTTCAGGAACAACTAATCTGGAGATGACCAGTGCCACTTCACCAGACCCCCTCCCCAGATCATATACCCCACAAATGGAGCTATCGCAGAACCGCATCTTCAGGAACCCTATGGTTCTTCCGGGACTCCGGGTCCCAATCCCAATCTTGGCAGGACAGCCAATTAGGCATAGAGCCCCAGTGCCTAGCCCCCGCATCCCCTATGTGGGATTCCGGCCCATTACAGTGGCCCCCCAGTCGACCTCTGTGGACGTGTGTCCACAATGCAACACGCCCTTTGCCAAACCTGGAGAGCCGAAGGCCTCAACTGAATGCTCTGTCAAAATTCCGCATTCAGCTGGGAAATATACCGAGAGGAAGGATCTCAATGACCATCCCTTCCACACACCCTCAGCCTACAATGCCGCCCATCTCCTCAAGCTGGTGGAAGAAATGAAGCGCTACCCCGTCGGTATGCAGCACCCGGGTTATAAGGCTCACATGGACGCTGTTGGGTTGAGGTTGCGTGACAGCCTCATTCAATTCGAGAACCACATCCGCCCCTTCCCCGGTATGACCCCGCATGATGAAATTCAGTCCGCTTTCAGAAACTTTCTTCTGAAGATTAACATCGAGCGGATGACTGAAGCGGACATTGCCCTCCTCCTACGGGAATTGGAAAACCTGAGGATAGATATTCTCCTCCTCATTAACACTCCTGGGTTCAAAGTAGAGCGCCCCCTGTTTCCGGAGCCGCCTTTTGGCAAATTCCCCCCATATCCTACCCTCCGCCACCCAGACGGTCCTCCAGCCGAACGGCAAGCCCCTGCTGATGTTTCCTCCCCCCAGTCGGAAATCTCACCATTTTCTGCTGGGGAGGAGCGGAATGAGGAAGGTGAAGAGAACGACCTCGCTCGGGATCGCACGTCGGGAAATAGCGATGACAACCTCGACGATCCTCTCCTGCTCCGGCTTGAGACCGCCCTCGGCCTCAGCCAGGAGGGAGCCAACTCCGACGAACTGGATGCGGATCTAGATCCCCTTCCTCCCTTGAACATCAAGATTCCCCTCCTACCGGAGGAATGGCGGGACGACGTACCCGCTTATATCCAGCGGGAGTTGAGAGCCCTTGACAGCTGCCTCGACGCAGGTATTATACCTGTGATCGAGTACTGGAGGCAAATCGGCGAACTCAAGCTGATCGCCCACGAGAAGGCTCGCTCTATCCGAGAATTCGCTGATGAGCGTGAACTCGAATCCCCTCTTGAGGAAGAAGACATGGAGGATTACCTGAATGAAATCCTCACCTATGACCCGTACGGTCAGTAAAAGGAATTCCCCTAGTATGACTGCTTGATAATGTACAAAGTGTGAGAAAAAGTGATGAAAAATGTCTAAAAAGAAGCATATTTGGAAAAGATGCAAAAAAATACTTAATCACAAAAGCCAAAAATATTACGTAAGGATTGTTCTATGCTTGTACTCTATGCTTGTATCTGTCTATTTATATCCAGGCTGTATTGTGACTACTTTGTAAATATTGCATACGGAAAGTTTCTTGTATACGTTTTGCGGATATTATCAGAAAATCATTACAAAAATATGTTTATTGGATTAATGATGTACAGCGTAGTTATATGTATATTTGGTTAAATGTATGGGCAGTCATAATTGTTATATTATATTAATTGATAATGGGTGAACGGAAAGGATCTGGCAAAAGAGAAGTGTGAACTGAGAAATAGTGTTTGTGGACTCTTAATTAGAAAACTCACCAAAAATAATTAGTTCAATATTATTTAATAAGTAGTATCGTTGTAATGTTATTATTTTATATGTCATGTTTAATCATTATCTGGTAATTGTTGTATTGTTATTATTGTTTACGTAATTTCACTAAACGGCTATTAGCTAAGAAGTTCTGCACTGTGTATAGGTTTAGTGAATATGTATATTTTAATACTGTTAGCTAGTTATGTCATACTAATGTAATGTTCTTTATGTTTAACATGTATATGTATTAATTGCTTGCGACAAATTTGAACTAATGATCTTTGCTCATCAAAATTGGTTTAGTTACATTCGTTTTCGAAAGCTGAAAGTATTTTCTGAGAGGTTTTGGACTTATGAGGATTAATAGAGTTGATGAAGGAAGAATCTGTTTACCTAATTTTGTTGTGTGTTTATATGATGTAATATGTGACGTTACCAGCTACTAATTGGGAATAGAATTGAAGTGTAATGTAGAGAAAAGGAAGACAGTTCAGAAGTATATGAGGAGTTGATTAATGAAGAGATATTTTAAGTGGTTTGTTCTCGAATTTGAGTTGTGAAGAGTATTCGATTTCTATGTTGCTGAATTTTGAAGGTCTGAAAATGCGTTAGTAATAGGACAATGTGCGATGAATATGATTATTGGAATTATGACAGTTAACGGACAATCATGTGCAAAGTGATGTTAGTATGCATAAGTGAAACGAAAATTATTAAAGAAGTAGCTGGTACTTGATTTAAAATCTTTAAAGGGACAAGGAAATCACGTAAAGATAATAAATGATCGGGTTGTTACCCCGATCATAGGTTATCTGGTTGTTACCCAGATATTAGGAGAACTCGGGTTGTTACCCCGATTAAAATGAGTCTTAGGGAGTTGTGTAGTGTTTAAAGATAAAAAAAAGGTCGACCCCACCTCAGAAAGGAATATGCAAATTAGATATTATAGTAGCTGAGTATGAAGTCATGGTGGTTGCGGAACGGACCCGTAGAAGGTCGACCCCACCTCAGAGAGAAATATGCAAATTAGATATTATAGTAGCTGAGTATGAAGTCATGGTGGTTGTGGAACGGACCCATAGAAGGTCGACCCCACCTGGAAAGGAAGTATACAGATATTAATTATCAGGAGTTTTGAATAAGGCAGTAGAATAAGTAAGGAAGTAAGAAATAATTGTTAGTAATTGATCGTAGTCATAAGATAGATAAGATTAGAAAATTTGGAACGCAATATACGCAGTAGTCTATCATAATCTTTATCCGTCCTTCTTGCAGTAGAAATCAGTAATTGTTGATTATGTATGAGATTTGGAATGTATATGCAAGATGAATTGAGTAATGTTTCTGTTTGGTCGAAGGTTTCAATTTTCGTAACGTTTTGGTCTTCCCCCCTAGTTAAAAGCCTAACCATTTTATTTGTGGAGGTTGTAATGGAATTAGTAAAATAAGGTGCTAAAAATAATCGAAAATTGATCTAAAAATGTTCAAAAATAATCAACCCGCAAGGAAGAACTCATATGCCATGGATCTGTGAAGAAAAGCGAGGATCATCAATATGTAATGTATTTAGCAATTAATGTCCAAGCAATGATTGTACAGATTATTTTATGTTTGCCTAGCTAGAGTTGCCAGTATTTAGCGAAAATCACGAAATTTATTAATAAGGGTCAGGATTAATATCCAATTAGGACGCGAATCTTAGTTTTAATTATAATCTTAGGCTTAATTTGGTCCTACTAACGTGTGTTTATTAACAATACTAATCCAGGAGCTATGTAAAAGGGGTATTCCGGTCTTAATCCCTTTAGTAAGTGGAGTTGTTACTCCCACACTAAGATAAAAGTCAACATTTGAACTTTACTTAGGTGAATAAGCGAATAACGTCTATTATCCGAGTCGAATAAGGCTTCCTCCGCAATTTAGCAAACCACTAGTGTTTGGATAACAATTAACAGGGAGACACAAAACCAAAATACGAAGTTTATGTGCATAATTAAACTGAAAATTAGTCGTAAAATTGCCTATAAAATGGAAATTGACATCAAAAATAGCAAATATTGGAAGATGGTTTACCATTAGGTACGAAATAGCTAAGTACGTAGTTAGGTAGAGATAATTAGCAATAATTAAGTGTTTATTAGGTAATAATCAGTTAATTTTAGTATTTTTGGTCGAAAAATGACTTGGGCTTATATGAAAGAGAATTTGATTCTGATTCTAAAAATCCAAACCCGACTTTTCTAACTCCCAATAATAAGAAAGTTATGAGCTAAAATGTTTTTATAAGATTACTTTTGGTGTCGTAATCTTAACACTCCAAAAAGGAGTGTACTAAAATTGGTTTTCTTTGCCTTAAAGTTAAGGCAAACCTTTTTCCTTTTTTATTGTCTGGGAGGTTGTCTACCTCCCAGACTACACCTGAGTCAGGTGTTATTCCCCTCACCTCTTTTCTCTCTCTTCTCTCACTGCTAGGCCTCTTTCTTCTAAGGCCTAGCAGTTGTCCTCACCTGAACTTTTGGCCGAGGACAAGGCCAACAAAGAGGAAACAAAGAAAATAGTAGGATAAGCCCAAGTCATTGGGTTTAGAGGGGGCTTAACCCCCTTAATAATAATATAATAATATAAATGTTATTAGCTAGATATACGTAGATAAGTACGTAGATTATCATGATATAATTTTTAACTTNTAGAAAATNATNTTTCGNGCATAATAATTCACTAAAATGCCGAAATTTCGTAAAGTTTTCCCTTTGGTTACGTTTATATGTTAAAGAAAATTTCGCAAAGTTTCGCCAAGTTTCGGCACTGGAAATATATCAAAAATGGGTCAGTTGTGGGGCAATAATTTCAAAATCCCATTAATTTCGACCACTAATGGCCAGCTGGCTCAGCCCGCCGCTGCGCCCCACACACAAAAGGTGGCAAGCTTCTAGAAGGTTCTAGAACTTTCTAGAAGCTTTGCCTTAAAATCAAAGAAAAAGCGAGCTCCAGGTCTCGCTAATGACCTGTCACCGAGCTGTCAGCAAAACTGTCAGCTCGGTCCAAAATTTTATTTTCAAATCAGTGTTCGTTTGAGAGCAACCGAAAGCGGTTGCTTCCCCCCTCCCCTTTATGCGCTCTCCAGTGCAGTTGGTACTGCATGGGGGCTAAAGCGCATTTCCCCGGTTAGGAAAATAGTAGGACTTTTCTGGCCTCTGGGCCAGAAAAGAATTGAGAATTTCAACGAACACTTACCAACTAGGGCCGAATAGGTCTTCTATACCTGGCCGAGGATTGAGAAGAAAAAAAAAGCCTAGGGTTCAACGGCCCTTTTGGCCACTTTTCTATACATTTTCAGGCCTTGGGCCATTTTTTAATATGTGCTTATTTTGGGGCCTTCGGGCCATTTTTTATATACATTTTTTAAGGCCAATGGGCCAATTTTTATGCGTACCCTTGGGCCAGCGAGCCCCATTTTTTCAATATTTTGGGCCTGAGGCCAATCTTTAGTTTTCTAGCATGTGTGGGCTTTCGAGCCACTTTTATTTCTTCTTTATTTTTTATTGTTATTTTATTATTTTATTATTTCAATAAAGGGACAGCTCATGTAAACCCCTCCTGTTCGATGGAGGTCTTGAGAATTGTCCCAATTTTAGTTTTTTTGTTTTTCGTGCCGACATTCTCTGTATATCGAGGTTTGCTGACCTCCACCTCCGATTATTTCATTCATTCATTCTGTTACTTTTATTTGCACTTTTGGTCAAGCCACGGCCAACTTTTATCAATTTTTCATTAAGGTCCTTTTGACCTAAATTTGGGGTTTAAAAGTAGATTATGGGATTATTAAGCGGGGACCCAGCCCCTAAGTTTGAGTTAGAGGGTCCCTTTACTACGACCCTAATTTACTGAGTTAGTTAATAGAAATATTCACCCCACAGCCGGCAACTAGGAGTTGCCGGCCATATTGTTTTAATCTCAGGCTTTGTTAAGCCTTAAAAATCATTGTTTGTAATTTGCACTGTATGTTGTAGGTCGGTAACTAAAAAAAGGTAACAGGTTATCAAAAGAACACATGAACAAGTTTTAAAGTAGAATTCTAAAACAACTTCTTGCACTTTATGAATAATTAATAATTAAGCGTTTCACGGGGAATGACCGGCTTCCCCACAAATTAATTTAAGTATTGTTGGTAGTTTTGTTTGATAATAGTAGTTTTGTTTAGTAATGATTGCTTGGCAATCATTACTCACACGGCTTTCCCAGAAATTGCAAAGTTCTCAAAATTGCCAAAAATTCCGCGCTACAAACTGAGTTTTAGATACCTAAAACTCATAACATAAATTCAGTTAATTTAGTACGTTTAAAATAATAGCTAGAAGCACAGATTACTTAATATCAATTAGGGTTAGTCCCGTTTAGATTGTTTATGATCATGTCTGTTTTAGGATTAGCTAGATAAATACTTACCTAGGAAATTGTATGTTTGTGTATGCATGAATTGTATGAATGGCATTGTATTGGCTTCTATGACTGCATGCGCTTTGACTCGCAGAAACTCCTTCTGTCCGATGAAGGTTGTGAGCATCGCTGGAGTGATCAAGACTCAGATATTAAGCAGGAATGAAACGTATGTGTGATTTGCATGAATGACTGCATTTCTAGTAATATGAGCGTATTCTAGTCTAAACGTTGCATAAGTGAGGTATAAGTGGTTATTAGTTTAGGTGTTGCATAAATGTTGCATGATTGTGTCTAATTAGCAAATAGGGTTACGTAGTTCAATATTAGATTACCTAGGACCCTTGTATGAATGTTTCACGTAATGTAATTGTCAGTTGTATTCGAGTAAGTGACCGTCTAAATGGTTAATGATCCTCTGTATGCATGATCTGTATGAAGTGCCAAAATTATACCAGAACTCCTATAGTACGCAGGATAAGTAATAATCAGTAACGTAGTTTTAGGGTGCAAGTCTTGTATGCATATCTGGAAGTTGGTGAATATTTGGTTACGTAGGAAATCTAGATTTAGGCACAGTTTAGTAAATATGCAAATGAGGTTAGGGCTATAGGACCTAGAATCATGGGGGACTCCGTACTAGGTCCTTATCAGTCTGAATATGGATATCCTCGATTCGTCCGCGTAAGCCACTCTTTGTCAAGAGTGCGGACGAATCGCAAGAACAGGAATCTACCAAATAGTCGGTCTCTTTGCCAAATTAATACAAATCAAGCTGTAATAAACGTAGTTTGTAGTTATATTCTCTGTGTCTTTGTTTCTAAGGTCAGAACACACCGTTATTGCCATTTTTAGTTAAGCTAGCCATATCTGATGTATGTTTTATTCCTAGTAATGACCGCAACCGCGGTCTAACACCATTTTCATGTCGGTGTTCAAGTTCAAAGGCAAAATTAACCAAACTCCGTTATGTAAGGGTTAGCAAGGTTGAAAAATCAACCTTACTCGTTTAGTAATTGATGTGAAACTCATCCATGATAATTATCTGCAAATGGCAATAATAAGTGTCAACAATCCGGTGATTCTAACTAATATTAAGCAATAACTGATGATATACCTGAAATAAGTAAATTAACAATTAGTTACGTAAGTATTATGGATAGTTTACTAGAACCATCTTCTGATAATGCCAAGATTACCAGTTTATGAATCCAACTAGTTTTCAATATTCAACATTTTACAAAATAGGGAGTTGTTACCTTCCCTAGGTAGAACTTAGTAAAAACAGAGGTTCTACGTTAAATTATGATGTTTCATTAAATTTGTGCGTTAACTTTCTTCTAACTTGTTAATGCTCGTTAAGAACAGGAAGTTGTTACCTTCCTTATTTAGAACCGTGAAATCAAAAGTTCTGCATTCAAATATTGTGTTTTCATCAAATCCGCGTACTAGGCACTTTCTAATTAGTTAGTACGTGTTGAAGACAGGAAGTTGTTACCTTCCTTGCTAGGACTCAGGAAACAAAGGTCCTAGATTTGATCACTTTAATCAATTTATTGTTTCTCGAGTTAACTGAGTGAATGGGTACCTGTCTGCTGTAAAAGGGCCCAAAAGTGTATCAATTTCGAATAATAGGTTTTAATCGTACAGAAGCAGACTGTACAAAGAGAAATCAACTTGAAATCATAGTTTCACATTGAAATTGCAATTTCTTGCGTACGAATGCAAGAAATTGCCCAAAAAGTTAGTGTTTTACTTAAAGTCAACTTCAAGTGCTGCTGATTTTGCTTAAATCATTCAGAGCTCGTAATAATCCACCTAAATCCCAAATTTTCATAACAGTTTCGACTTTCGCAAGTGTATTTTAAGTTCAGAAAGCCAAAATGTGAGTAATGGTTGCTGGGTTCGAATCCCGCACCTATAACTTGTATTAATGGGTTTTAACCCAATTGATTCAGGTGCAGAAGACTGTATCTCCAGCCTGAACAGAACGGAATCTGCCTCTGATTGATTAGAGATAGCTCAGTACAGTCCGGAATTATTGGATAGCAGAAGGATTAGTCATTTCGGTTGGAAGCATAGCATTTCTTGGGAATCAAGTCATATTTGGATTTAACTGTAGGTACTTTGATTGGATTGGAGCACGGTTTTTTGACCTTAAAGGCAGAGACAACCGTTGACAGCACCGAATCATCTGTGGAGACTGAAACCAGTTGTGAACTTTCATAATGCTAATCTTTTGAGCTGAAATTGAGTCTTACCTTTTTACACATTGAAAATGGGTTTCATCATTTTGTCTTTTGCTATGGAATACGGGGTTGTCATCCCCGTAACTCTGGCCTAAACCGCCCGTCTGTTAGTAGTGATCTGATATAGAAGACAAAAGAAGAGATTAAACAAAATTGTATACTAACCCCATAAACGGACCAGGAAACACCCAACCGGACCCCCCTTGTGTTTAACCCTCTGGCGACCGTATAGCATCCGAAAGTGCTATTGTTACTAGCATTTCGGGCTCACCCACAGACCGGAACCACTGTGCTACTAACCCTTTAATTTAGTTAATTTAAACTGTTTAGTAGCTTTCTTAACTGATACTATATTGTCCTTGGTAAGGAGGACGGAGAAAGAGTTATAATCTATTAACACGAACACAAGCACATAGGGACTGCACGAAAGAGTTTAGTAATTAGGTTTAGTATCTAGTTAATTGATTAAGAAAGGAAAGAAAGAGGAACATTGTAGGATTGAGTTTAGTTATCAGAACCTTGTCCCTATCAACAACTAGTAACTCGGGTAAATCAAATACTGGCAACTATGGCAAACCACTGTTGTTTGTCTAATTGTTTATACAGCATATAGTTTGTGAGTTGTAACCTGTCTTATCCCCTGTACGCACTGTAATGCTCCTGTTTATTGTTTACTATCACTACTATCGTTGTTAATATCATTATAGTTATCATTATTAAATTGTTGTGTCCTAATACTGAATCTACTGACTAGGACATAAGGTTCAGATCAAGATTTGGATTCATAGCCCCTGCACAAGTAAGTGTTTAAATTGAACCCTTGGTTCCGACAAAGACATCACAATCATCGTTCTAGAATCTTGATTTGGCAATCAACATTCTCAATCAGTGTTCTTTGATACAGACCTGATTCATCTATCCGGAAACGGCAAGTGTCGACCCCGCTTGCTACTGATATCCCTTGGATCCCCATCCTCTTCAAACGAACTCACTCCTAGACCCCATCCAGGTTGACCGCAAGGAATCTTTGGTTCTGGACAAATCACCTTCCGAAGATCCTGTGCCTAAGTTTATCCTCACCGATAAACGCGTCGACCTTCCGTGTACTCGAAGTGGTTGATACCCAGAGTCAGTCGTGATAGACTGTTGCGGAATTTGGAATCCCAATCTTACCTACTTCATTACAAATCACTATATAGCAGAGTTAGAATAACAAAATTGATTTCGATTAATCAAGTTAGTGGCATGAAAAAGTGAATGATTTTTATGATTAAACGGACATCGTAACCTTACCTAGATATTGGGAAACTTAGATTACTGGTAAACGTTTTTAGCTCTTTTCCGTAGATACGAACGACACTGTTTGAGTTTTGGTCAATTTTATGCAATGAGCTCTTTTCCGAAGATTATTTTAGTTTTGGTTAGTTCTCTTTGACCCACTCTTTCCTCTTGACTCAGTCTCGTCTCGATACTTAACACGGAAGTACGGATATTGTTAGCATTATAAATGCGCATAAGTGTTTGAGTTTAATGTTTATATACATGCAAGAAACTATTAATAAGAGTTCACAACATGTTAACTCAATATCCACCAAAATTCAAGCTTTTGGCGGGAGTACATTCTTGGAAAATCGACCGATGATGTTTCCTGCAGGCAAATATTGAGCAACAACGTAAAGTCTGATGCAGCCAGGCGTGACAGCAAATCCGTGACCCACTTTTGTAGTTCTTTTCCAAACTAGTGACGTGAAATGTCCTAAAACAGGTAAAACATACAAGTTTTGGAAGGAAAGGGACAATTCCTCTGTTAAAATGCCTGGCGCCAATACTATGGCACTTAGGATTTTAAATTGAAATAATTATAGTTTAATCTGTCATAAACAGTTGAAACTAAAGCGATACAAAACTAAATGTCAAAAATTTGTGAACTGAAGATGAAGCTAAATCTAAACGGAGTACTATCTTGATATGGATTATGTACGATTTAATTTTTGTAACCTTCCCTAATTTGCAGATGAATTGCCCTCCCCTCTTTAAAAATGAAGCACAACAACAAAAACATTTCTAGGTTATTTAGGAAAGACCAAAACTTTTATGGACCGAAACCACCGAACTCATAAAACAGCCAATGTATTTTTACCAAACATTATGTGTAGTCCTTCTCCGTTTGCTGCGGTTTAATAAACGTGGACCGGCACCAACTTGATTAGTACATTGATTTTAGGGTGAATATTCTAGTATTCTTACCTTTTTTGATTTAACTAAAATTATTTCATGTTACGTACTAAATGTTAGAACATGTTAGAAATACATGTAAGTTTCTTACTTATTTCCTTCCCAGTTCTAGACGAACAGCTGGAATAATCGTATTCTGTTATCTCGTCATACCAATTATCAATAGCAAAAGTTCCTAAATATTTAAAGAATTAGCGACACTTGATGTCAGATGTCAGTCAGATACGCATTGCACCCTAAATAGAGGTTTTGTTAAATGTTAACAATTAACACTAATATTGATCTATGATTAATGTTATCAGCAGCGATGGTTCAGTACATCCGCGATCATTTACTCTATTAAGCGTGAGTTTATGGCAGCAAGAGTTTATAATACCAAGAGTGGGAAGCTTGGCCCTTCCTAATGGAAATGGCCTGCGAGATGCTCGGCACATTAAGGCCAAAATTTCGGGGGGTACCACTTACCATTGTTCAGCAAGTGTTTATGTGCGTTTGAACTTAAAACGCATCTGATTGGCTAATCGCCTACCTTATGTCAAACTTACGTGTATAAGCGGACCCCCCCCCCGAGATCTCGGGGGGGGGGGTCCCGCTTAGCGTTGTTAAGCGTGTGTCTATATGCATTCGAACTGAAAAGCCTCAGCTACCGCAATCCTCATCAGTGCTTTTCAGTTCGACTGCATATAAACACACGCTTAACAACGCTAAGCGGCCCCCCCCCCCGAGATCTCGGGGGGGGGGGGGGGTGGGCCGGGTTTGCACGTAAATTTGACATAAGGTAGGCGATTAGCCAATCAGATGCGTTTTAGTTCAAACGCATATAAACACATGCTGAATAATGGTAAGTGGTACCCCCCCGAGATTTCGGCCTTAATGTGCCGAGCATCTCGCAGGCCATTTCCATTAGGAAGGGCCAAGCTTCCCACTCTTGGTATTATAAACACTTGGTGGCAGGAAGAACAAGACACTCAGCCAGCACTTCCCAATATAAATATGTAATCGTTAGGTAATCGTGCACGATGCTCGGCTTTGGCACCGTTAAGGCTGTTAATTATATCATATTATAAACTCTTCGTTCTACTGTTCTACAGTTCCTATTCCTGAACCTGATTTTAGCAAGACTGAACCATCATTGCATTTTATTTCTTCATTTGCTTCACTGATTCACATCAGTTTCATTCAAGGTATATATACTTGCATACCCGTAAATTCATATCCTTCCTCATAGTGCACATTTTCTCCATATTTTCCAGTTCTAGCACCGAGACTATGCTCGAACTCCCTTGTCGATGCGAGATGAACGGCATAAGCCTGGGCTTGCTCATTAAGCTTATGGTCCTCCTGCAGAGGTGGAACATTGTGTCTTTGTCGATACATGTTGGTCTGAGATAGGGCTTCTAATCGAAGTTTGTGCAGATCAACTATAACACAAACTTGATGGCGTTCCAATAGCGGAAATTATTTTATTAATAGGAAAGAAATTTATGCAAAACTATATAATTATGTATCATTCATTATAGCGGAATTCTATTCCTACTATATGTTTGCTTTTTCCAATTCATGCAGTGCGTAATTTGGCTTTGTAACATCCTTCCATCATCCTGTCACGTATTCAGACATTTTAAATTTCCCATTTCAAAGTGTACAAAATGCTATTAGCTCTGTTGTTTTACTTAAACAACTATGTAAACTGTTACTTATTAAATGTTTTTGTGATCTGAGAAGACTTACGGCAGTCGTTTCGTTCGTGAGAAGGCGCTGGTGCTGGAACTTCCTGAATCCGGGGTTCCTCAGTAATGGGGACGTGCTGTTTCTCCTGCGGAATTTGATCATTTTCACTGGCTACTATAGAAATAAAAATATTATTAAAAATTGTTCATGACGCTAAAGAAAATTTAGATGTTCGTTCTTTCTTACTATTGATATTCGAATAACGTTATCTCCGCACATTAAATACATCGTTATAACGTGTTTAGCTACAGGACAAGACAGAGTGGTGTTTATTGTTTACGTATTATTTTTATTTCATTAATGCTGATTCAAAGTTTCAGTTTCTAGTAAGCAGTAGGCGCACATAAATGCACTTTGATGTGCATAGAGGCGCGCCGAAGCGCGTCGACGCGGTAAACGCATGCTGCGGTTGTAAGTGGCGTAGTATCTCGCCCGAATGCCGTGATATAGTGTTGTTCACCGGCCCAATTTTTCGTGGGCCGGTCGGTTTCGGCCGGCCCAGCTCGCAACCTCGGCCGTTTCGCCGGCCTTCCCCTGCCGGCCGGTGCCACTTTTGGCTGGCTGGCTATCCCAAATACAAGTAAAATTAATAAATATTTGACTGTTTTCAAGGCAGATTTCAGCACGTTTAAGGCGATAAGCCGCAGAAACTGTTACTGGCCAGTCGGCCGCCCCGTATTTGACCGGCCGGCCCACTCTGGACCTCTGGGTCGGCCGGTCTGGGCAGGGCCAGTGCACAACACTGCCGAGCTACCACTTGACGCGTCGAAGCGCGTTTACGAGGGGTTTACGATTTGTACATTATTCAATTTAAAATTACACCATCGCAGTTTACGAACTTCGACTCACGCCGACGCGCGTAGAAGTGCACTGACTTTTGTAGACGCTCGTATACTTGCGTACGTGACTATAAAATCACCTTATATAATGCTGAAATCTCGTTCGTCAGCACAAGTCTATGCTGCTAGGAAATTTCATGAAGGACAATCACAAGCACTAAACGTGCATTAATAGTCGCGAACGCAGAGAGTCGCGCGTCGACGCAGATTGTAACATGCCATTTTAACCTTTCAAAATAATTGTAGTGTATTCATGCTCACGAACGCATGCAGACGCTTACGTACGCGCGTCTACGCGCGTCTGCTTGCGTCTGGAACTATGAATGTACCTACCTTAACACTTCTGGAGGATTGACTTAAAGTCAAATTCAGTTGAACCGTAAAAGCGAGGGAATAAGTTCAGCTTACCACAGATTCCACTGAAATCATGCGCTAGATATGGTACCGCTACTGCAGAAACTACTGAATTCTTGAGTGTCTGTTTATGTTTTCCCCTTTTGAACATAGTGTAATATGGCTGCAAGTCAAAGTCAAACTAGAAAAGAAGATTCAATCTAATTACGTTGTGCAATCGGTTGCTCCTTGGCAGGTGCGTGTCTTGGCTTTTCCAAAACTTGGGCTAATTTGATTTCTAAAACACAGCACACTGTTTATAGGAAACGGAAACTAACTAAAAACTGACAGGCCAAATTAGAAGAAACGTGCTGCTAAAAAGATTTTGGTTAACTACCTAAAATTTACAGCTGTAAATATACCACCTTGAACCTTAAAGAGAACACCTGGATGGAACAAAGTCTTGTGACTTTAATTAATTATAACGTTATAAGAATAGCTCCTAGTTAGGCTCTACTTTACATACTTAAATAAATTTAATGTGAGGTTGCATTCCCATTGAGATGGCTAGAAGATCGGAAAAGTTCAACACAAATTTTGTAAGAATTAAAAATAATAAAAGGAGCCGAGATGAAGGGGTCTGTCAGGTTAACGTTAGGTTTACTATGTAGGGTATATGTCTTGTTTTGAAATCGAGGAGTTCGTATTCTGAGTGCTCATTTTAATTAAATTGTGACCATCCTACTCCTAATCCATACTCCTAAGTACTAATGTTCATATGCCACTGTACACCTTACCTTTAAGCGGAAACCGCCTGCAGTAGGTATGGGTTAAGTAGCAGGTTTCACCGCAAATCTTTTCCCCTTTAATGTTGAGACAAACCATATGAAAGTTGCCATTTCTGCTGCAATCATTTGTTAGTTTATCACAAACTAATCTGGTCTCAAGATTGTTCACATCGCTACTGAGTGCATCATCAAACCACCATAGAAATATCCTAGAGGTAAACCGTAAAAATATCTTAGTTTGTCATTTATAGTTGAAACAAGAGGTAAACTTAAAAGTAATTGCAGGAAAAATTGTATCCTGCAAGACCTATACTGCCAAAATTATATACATAATTTTTAATGTTGATACGATTATCTTTTCAATTTTCAACTACTCCCCTACAATTGGAATTAAAGCGTTTTATGTTATATTATGCAACAATTATTATAAAACAGCAACTATGCAAAATGTGACGATTTGCATGCTTAGAGTCTTTTAGTAAGTTTAGTTAAATCTCAATTTAGTGTGGCCATAAAGGTATAAAGTTTGAAAATATCCTTACAGAACTTACAGTACAAAGGCGGCTGCTCGGTCCATTTTGTAATTTTGAGTGTGAATTCTAAAACTCAGTTCCTTGTAAGACACCCTCCAATCTGAATATAATTGGTAATCAATTTTGGGAATATGTATAACTTTACTTAATGAAAAGGTCCGTGTTCCTTTGTGCACAGAACAAGTTTACAACTTGGGTATTTATAAAAACGACAATATTGGCATAATCACAAAGTGGGAAATAGTAATGTTATTGAATTATGACTAACTGAAAAGAAGTTTATTTTGGAAAATTAAAAGTTAATAATACAATGTGGGCAGGAGTGGAGGCATTTAGAATTGAGTTTTTGGATTAATTGAGGATAATTATGCAGCAGTTAAGCAACAATCGGATAGTAAAGTAAGCACATCTGCAGTCGTATAAAGTGTACAATTCTATTTATTATATAATCCGCAATTTATTATGGCAAGTTTATTGCAATGAGTATGTTCGACATTAGGAAACGAGAGGACGGAACGAACTAAGAGAAGGGATGTTGAGTCAGATTTGTGATGAAGGGGAATCTTTCTACAGCTGAGTTATGCGGTCAGAGGTGCGCAAAATTACGAATTGTACCGACTTTTTGTCACAAGGTCCGAAAACCGAAATCGATTAAGGGGTGAGATTTTTTGCTGGGAGGGGACTGGGGAGTCAGCTTTGGTTTGGATTTTTGTGGGGAACCCCCCTCCAAACCACGAACGCCTGCACGTTCCCAATTATTTTCATTTCTGCAGTAAATGGTTGAACCGAAACATGAAACAACTAAAAAAACTGAAACTGAAACAACTGGTAACGCAGGAATAGCTTCCTCAACGACACTCAGCTTTGCAAACATATTTACAAGTTAGATTCTTTGATTTTATGATCTTATTAGTTGCCCAAGAAACGGCTGCCAAAACGGGCGAGTAAACTGTGAACAAGGTAACGCTTTTCCAGATGACTGCATCACAATTTTAGATACCCAAATTTGCGAATCCAAAGATTCAGAGAAGTGTACAACTAAACTAACTGTAAAAACGAAAAACTAAGATTAACAGGTTTAACTGGTCCACTCTAAAACTCACTAGTTCGAGCCAAAGTTCGGCCCTTTGGGCACACTCTTAAAAGTAATCCAGTAGTTTATAATGGAACTGGACCAGTAGACGATAACTACTAACGGTTCCAGTACCTTTTTACTACTTCAAATAGTAGTTTAGGATATTTCGACTAGTAGCAACTACTGGAAACTATCCAGTACAAATTTACTATTAATATTAGTAGACAACTACTAGAAGGACCAGTAACAACTACTGGAACCTTCTAGTAGTCATCAGATGTGCCTGAAACTACTGGTTTGAACAAGTAAAAACTACTGGAACTGTCCAGTAGTTATTAAATGTGCCCAATTATTTAGCGCGACCAGCGCAATTCGATTGTAAAAATAAAATTTTGATTGCGATAAAAATTTGGCAATAATCTAAAAATGTTAGCTTTTCCGTAAATAAAACCTGGAATTCCGGATTTTTCGAATTTCCAAAATCTCATGTTTCTGAGGACTCTAAAAATATACATTTTTATTTAAAAGGTTAATCTGCTATAATTTGCCCCCACATTTTTCGGTCGTATTATAGTAAAAAAACCAGAGAACTAGATGCGACAACTAGCAGATATCTTTCAACAATACTCGCGTTTCAGGATCACTAGTTTTCAGACATTTCCAGCGCAGATAAGCTGGTCGACTCGACGACTCGACAAAGTTTTATGAAATTGGCCCTATGTCCATTTACTGGATTATTGGTGATTTCAGTGACTGCGCATCGAAATGGGACAGCAGAGTCGCCGCAAATAGACGACGAAATTTGATGAAATACTGAATTGCTGGATGTCAAATTATGCTGGCAGACAATGGGCAACCTACCAGAAAAGACTATGGAACTGGAAGTGATAAGCATCGGACCTTACCTTCTACCCTTTCAGCCTTGACGAAAGAATCAGGTGGACCGTGCGTGATGATATGAAATCATGCCTGAGGTAAACTTGCGTCATCCAGTGTATTCGACACCAAAGATACCACCTAAGTGTTCTCATGAAAGAGCAGACTGGGTTTGGCAAAATACTGATAAAAACTGGAATTCGGAAAACTCAGAATTTAACAGCGGACGAATGTGCGTGAAGACAGACTCCTGTACTCAGCCACATCAATTGCTGCGCAACACTCTATCCCACGTTGCAGAAGGTCACGAAACCAAACCAAGAAGTTTCAGCGACCATCTTACAGTTTTGTGCACAATTTTTTGGGCTTTTGGCAATTTTGCTATCCTGCTTTAAGGTGGTAGCACCACTGCCGGGTTTTTCTACGTAATTTTTCCATGGATGAAGCAATCTTGACAAAACATTGGGTAAAGCAAGACTGGTTGGCAACCTATCTTTGCACAAAATCCTTGTGTCAGAGAGTGCAGGATTGGCTAGCTACAATTGCGGCTTTTGCATACGCAAATAATAAAAATTTTATTTAAGCTTTATATAGTAAAGTTTACTCTACCATGTGAAGGAGTACAAAAAGCGCTTTAAATGATGTGCATATCTCTTGTGTACGTGGTTCCTATCAAAAGTTGCAGATGGTTTTACACAAAAACAGCAAGCCAGCCTCCACAGCGTTGCAGGCAAGCGCATTTAAGGTGGTGATTCCCTTTGGTCACATAACGTTTGCACCATTATTATTCATTCATTACCTGGAGTTAAGAAGCCATTTTTATATCAAAATGCAGCTTAACATTTTCTCTGTTTAATGCGTACCATGAAACTAATGTTGCTTTTTAAAAATATTTGTAACACATTTTAGAAGAAGTATAATTTTCCAGATTTTTTACAGACTCAAGTAAATTTTTTCGAGAGACATCGGTTATATCATTCGATACCTCCATCAAATAGCTGGGGGGGACGATTTTTTATTTATCGTGAAATCGCTCTTCGTTATAGAGAAATTAGCTGAAATGTGCGTGACCTGTATTTTGCCTACTTTTTCCAAATTTGTCAAGCGATTACTTTAGCTAGAAAGCAGTTGTAATCAGGACAATTAAAAAATCGTCCCTAGGTATGTATGTGCAGAACACATCCGTTAAGTAGCAGCCCTCCAGCTTGTATTTTGTATGGTCCACAATCTTTGGAAAAAATTGGTCGTGTTTTTGCAAAAACTACATTTTTTATGATAGCAGCCTACGGGATAGCTGTTGGAAGACGATCATGCGTCGGATAATTAGCCCCTATGAGATTTTCAGATCGACGCCCTTAGTTTGATTTTACGGCTTGGCTTGCATAGTTCAAGAAATAATGGGTTAATTGATTTCTGCAAAAATGACAAGTTTTCGACGCCAAAACAAGAAAATCGGCTATATCTCACAGTAGAGAAAAGCTAGAACGTTGCTTTATAAAGCAAAACTATGAAGCTCAACGAGATCTTTCGGATGAATATAGTCATAGCTGTATAGCTGCTGCCAAACTGTCAGAAATCGGGAAGAACCGACCTGACCGGAAATCGCGACTTTTTAAATTGGGATTGCGCGGAGGGTGTTAGAACGCTAAAAGAAGGTATTTCGGAAAGTGTCGTCAAATTTCATCTTGATTTACGTCGCCAACCAACAATATGTTTCCAAAGGAATCACCACCTTAAAAAACTAAAAAATTTAAAATTTTTAAAATTTTATAATTTTGTTACCAATCAAGCAAATATATGTTGGAATTAGAGTTGGGGCCGGTTCCAATTTTCAAAACCGGTTCCGGTTCTAGAGTACCGGTTCCGGTTCCGGTTCTAGAGTACCGGTTCCGGTTCCGGTTCTAGAGTACCGGTTCCGGTTCCGGTTCTAGCTTCAAAATTCGTAGTTACATTTTAACATTATTTAATATTGGATGCAGGCCCCCAGCAAGGGTTATACAATCAAAATTATAAAGCAATTCTGCAAAATAATTGGAATAGGTAATGCGATAATAACCAACTGGGTTAAACTTTTTTGTTTACTTTGAATTTTAAAGTTTTTGCCTTACTTTGAATTTGATCCATTACAAATGCTGTTACTATATGCACAACATGCATTAAGATTTGTAAAAAATTAAAACTTTAGTATGGTTGAGCAAATTGCTTCGATAATTAACAGTGAGATTCTACTGTGCATCTAAATGCAGACAGCGCCTTCTGAACAGAATCTTGTAAACTGCACAACGTTTCAGTAAAACGTGCTGAGAATTGGATATACTGGAGCTTAAATTATTGAACCATGAAACTAATATTGCTTTTCAAAAATATTTTTGGCACAAATTAGATGAAGTATAATTTTCCATATTTTTTGCAGAATCAAGTAAATTTTTCGCGAGACATCGGTTATATCATTCGACACCTCCATCAAATAGCTGGGGTCGACTTTTTTATTTATTGTAAAATCGCTCTTCGTTATAGAGAAATAAGGTGAAATGTGTGCGTTACCTGTATTTTGTCTACTTTTTCCAAATTTGTCAGGCGATTACCTTAGCTAGAAAGCATTAATCGGGGAAACTAAAAAATCGTCCCTGGGTATATTTACGAGAACACATCTGTTCAGTAGCTGCCCTCCAGCTTGCATGGTGAATGCTCCACAATCTTTGGAAAAAATTGGACGTGTTTTTGCAAAAACTACATGTTTTATGATAGCAGCCTACGGGATGGCTGTTGGAAGACGATCATGCGTCGGATAATTAGCCCCTATGAGATTTTCAGATCGACGCCCTTAGTTTCATTTTACGGCTTGGCTTGCATAGTTCAAGAAATAATGGATAATTGATTTCTGCAAAAATTACAAGTTTTCGACGCCAAAACAAGAAAATCGGCTATATCTCACGGTAGAGAAAAGCTAGAACGTAGCTTTAAAAGCAAAAATATGAAGCTCAATGAGATCTTTCGAATGAATATAGTGAGGAGAACTATATAGCTGCTGCTAAACTTTCAGAAATTGGGAAAAACCGCCCAGACCGGAAATCTCGAACTTTTGAATCGGGATTGCTCGGAAGCTGTTAGAACACTAAAAGAACGTATTTCAGAAAGTTTCGTCAAATTTCATCTTGACTTACGCCGCCAACCAACAATATGTGCCCAAAAGGAATCACCACCTTAAGGTGGTAATATCCTTTTGTGCAGTGCTTTTGTGGTGATTTTTTTGAAACGCTATAACTTTCGCAATTTTAGGAGTTGGAAAGAGCTTTATACATAGTTTTAAAGCTTATTATCTGTAGATTCACATGAGCTTACGAAACTAGGAAAATTAGCAAAAACGTGGCAGAAATTTTCAGACTTGCTGACATCTAACAGGATGAATATAGACCAAACATTTTTAACATCGATTTCTCAAAACTGAAAAATCAGCCAAAATGTTTTCTTGTGCTATCATACAGAGGACATATGGGCCGAGAGACGTTTTTGGATTTGGCTCAACAAGCCTCAATACTCCAGAAAATCCGGCAAATGTGCGGCGACACGAAATTTCGCAACTTTGTATTGTTTTTTCTCGCAACTGACCAAGAAAAAAGTCCCTCCGCAGAAGTACGAATTTCAATTCTGCCAAAAATCTCCGGAATCCGTAGAGCAGTTTTTGAGAAATCGATGTTCGAAACCAAATAATAGCAGTTTCGCCAAAATGGTTTTTCGGCCAAATCTCTATCTTAAAGCAATAAAGTTCGGCTAATAGGCTTTCATAAAATGTGCATTTGGACGCTGTATCGCTGTATAAATAAGCCAACTTTGTCCTTAACATGTGGTAGTA
This sequence comes from Trissonchulus latispiculum, assembly GCA_030248195.1. Classification (NCBI taxonomy): domain Eukaryota; kingdom Metazoa; phylum Nematoda; class Enoplea; order Enoplida; family Ironidae; genus Trissonchulus; species Trissonchulus latispiculum. The sequence continues at coordinate 14,637 of JASAND010004231.1, read as the reverse complement.
ATTTTGAAAAAACTGATTTCCTCGAAAATGGCCATTTATTGACCCAAAAAACAGTTTTTTGCTTATACTGACTTAACCAATCGAGATAGCTCAAAGGTTGTAAAAGCAAAAATGTTCATTTTCGTGTCCTTTTTCCAGCCATCACAACCAATCCCGTGTCTTCTCTACGCCTAAGGCCAAAAACCTAAACTTTTTTATCTTTTGGCCTAAAAATACAAGACTGGTGCCAGAATGTTAAAGAGCACGGAAATAGCTTATTTCGTAAGTTTTAGCCATTTACGTAAAGGATTAAGGCCGTATGAGTCAAAAATAGCCGATAGGAAACCTTAAGGTGGTGATTCCTTTTGGGATAACATATTGTTATTTGGCGGCGTAAATCAAGATGGAATTTGATGAAACTTTCTGAAATAAGTTCTTTTAGCGTTCCAACACTCCCCGCGCAATCCCGATTCAAAAATTCGAGATTTCCGGTCAGAGTGGTTTTCCCAAGTTCCGAACGTTTAGCAGCAGCTATACAGTTATGACTATATGCATTCGAAAGATCTTATTGAGCTTCACATTTTTGCTTTGTAAAGCAACTTTCTAGCTTTTCTCTACTGTGAGATATGGCCGATTTTCTTGTTTTGGCGTCAGGAACTTGTCATATTTGCAGATATCAAATAATCCAGCATTTGTTGAACTACTCAAGCCCTAAAATCAAACTAAAGGCGTCGATCTGAAGGTCTCACAGGGACAAATTATCCGACGCATGATCGTCTTCCAACTGTTATCTGTAGGCTGCTATCATAAAAACGTAGTTTTTGCAAAAACACGACTAATTTTTTCCAAAGATTGTGGAGCATGCTGCCAAAATTTTCCAAAATTTTACGTAAAAGTGCTTTTTTCTTTTAGGTCAAAATTTATTGAATTTCTAGGGGAGCATGCTGCCAAAATTTTTCTAAATTTTACGTAAAAGTGCTTTTTTCTTTCAGCTCAAAATTTGTCAGTTTCTAACGGGGCCGCATGCTGCCAAATTTTTCCAAAATTTCATGTAAAAGTGCTTTTTCGCTTTTAGGTCAAAATTTATCAATTTCTAGGGGGGCATGCTGCCAAAATTTTTCTAAATTCTACGTAAAAGTGTCTTTTCTTTTAGGTCAAAATTATCAATTTCTAGGGGGGCATGCTGCCAAAATTTTTCAAAATTTTACGTAAAAGTGCTTTTTTTCTTTTAGGTCAAAATTTGTCAATTTCTAGGGGAGCATGCTGCCAAAATTTTTCTAAATTTGACGTAAAATTGCTTTTTATGTTTTAAGTCCAAAATTTGTCAATTTCTAGGGGGGCATGCTGCCAAAAATCTTCAAAATTTCACGTAAATGTGCTTTTTTCTTTTAGGTCAAAATTTGTCTCCTTGACCTGACTGCTTGTCTCACTTGGCTGCTTCAGATATATTTACGAATCGTATTTGTGACGGCTGGCCATCAGGGACTTTCACATTTGGTTCGGTTGTTCAGTTCAGCTGTCTCTCTTCAATTTCCTCAGTAGTTTGCTTTAATCCAAGGTAAGCTGAATTTTGGTTTTGTTTTAAGACTTTGTTGATTTTTATAGTCGACCACGTGCCAAATCAGCCTGGCTGATCTAGCAATGAATTAATAAGGGACCCATTTTTTTCTCGAACACCGCTGCTTGCCTGCTATGTTATTGCACTTACTTATGTAAAATGTAAATAATCTTTAATTGGAACCACAATAGTCTGTAGTATCTATCTTACATATTACATGCATGCACATATATACTTCTTGTTTATCTCTAGTGGGGGTGGTGGGTGCTTCCCCCATTCGACGACCCCCCTCCCAGTAGAGCCATACGAGGAGTACTCTCCCACTAAATACCATCCATAAATTCCGACATCCCCATAATCCCAAAAATTGCCAAATTTTACAATTTTTATCCTACATTTTCAAACAATTTTTGGCTTTGCCGCATTTTAACTAAATTTTCACTATTTTAGCCTAAAATTCACAATTAGGCATTTTTAGCGAGTTTTAGCAGGTTTTACACAAAAACCCAGAGCAATTCAAAAAATTTTTCAAAATAGGCCCCCCAGTTTAGGTGACCCCCCTCATCAATGGGGGCCCCATGAAGCCCACCCCCCATAAAAATAAGGGATAAGCCAGTACTTGCCCTATCTTAAAACATTAATTTTTCAATTTTTTACTTATTTACTCAGTATGCGTGTGAAATACGCTAAATTGTGGCCTGAATGATCTGTTTGTTATTTAGAATGGGTGTTAAGAAGAAATGTCCCAGAAGATTTCAAAAACTTGTCCAACGTTCTCAGATTAGTTTTTATTGCGTAGAGCTAACGCACTTCAAGTAATAGAGAAGCTTTTGAATCATACTTGTGAAAATGAAGAATGTTGTGTGAGGCATTTTATTGACCAAATTGCCGCGGCTGAGTGCAACTTAGCTGGTAAATCAAGGACACCTCTCGGCACAGTACAACAGCAGGAACTTGGTGCGCCCATGAGGTCTTCTAGAAATGCTTCTGTTCCTCAAAGGTTGTCTTATCCCTACGTAAGTGATATTCCCTACTCCTCCTCCTGCAAAGACGTTCCAAGGCCCTCAATTCGCGATACCCAGCCTGAATCGGAATCAGAAATAAACTCTGATTTAGTAGATTCCGAAGATGCGTCATCTGAAGGCAACACTAGCGAGGACGAGAATGCTGCTTATGTACTTACAGCGTCAGAGCGTCAGCGTCTTCCCTTTTCTCCCCGTACAAAAAGCTCTCATTCACAGCCTTCTAAATCGTACGATGGGTGCTGTAATGTTTCAGGCAATAGAATAGTAAACTTTCGATTTTTTGGGAGCAAATTATGAAGGAAAAAATTTTTGCTTGTGGCAATTGTAAAACATTGAATTCGTTGATTCTGAAAGATGGCGGCGAAGAAAAGCATAGCGGCCTAAAAACTGTTGTAATTTTGAATTGTACGAATGAGAAATGTAACAAGCAAGATTTTGTGCAAAAGGTTAAGTTTCTACTGGACGGACAATTTCAGTGATTGTAAACCTGCTGCGCAGCTAATTTTTTTATAACGGATATTTCTTACTTATTACAGAAAACAAACGTGCAAAACGTTAATTAATTTTGCCAATGTTTAAGAAATTCCCTTTTATACTGTAATAGGAACAAGAAAACAAAGATGTGACAGTACAGTATCTTAACTCGAAAAATATGGTTCCAGGTGGAGATCGAACCCACGACCTTTGGTTAACTAGACCAAATCTCTACCCATTGAGCCACTGGAACATAGGAGAAATAAGTTTCAGTTTGAATTCGAACAAAAACTATACCGACCGATATTTTAGAGGTCACAGGTCAGAGGTTTAGAGGTGTGATTTCGTTATCGCTTTCTGAAAACGTTTTATATATTATAGTCTAAATTAATTTTGAATATAATGTTAGGCATTTGTTCATCAGCTTCATGTATTCGAAACATTTTTGCTGAGTTCTTAATGTTAAAACAGGAATATGAGTCATCAAGTAGTGTAAGAATAATGTTTCCGATTTCCAAATCGCCATTACTACATATATGCGTAATAGTTGCATAAGTCAGAAACAGAAGCTCCTTGAAAAGAAAAACAAGATTTCACACATAAATCATGCTGGGCCTATCTTAAACCACTGCTCACACGCATCTATGCGCCAAAGCATCTTTATCGAGCAGATTGCGTGTGAGGGCCCGGGCTGAGCAAACATAAGAGACCTGCTGCGCTGAGGCGCAGCAGGAAAAAGGCGTGGACCGTGAGAGCTTATACATCTGAAAATGCCAGCCGCTATTCAGACTTAGATAGTTCTGTAGTGCTTGGTTCGACTTTGTCCGGAATTTCTAGAGCTAAAGTTCAAAAGCTTTTGTCTACTCTGCAGCTCCCCGACCCGCCTAATCCTAGGGCTTATACTGACATTGAACGTTTGCTAATTTCTAGCAGCCAGCGAGTCAGGGAAGCATCAATGAGTTATGCGAGCACAGATGCTCACGCCTTTTATGGCATGGACCCTGATCAGTTAGCTATTATTACTGCATCCCATGACGGGACCTGGAATCACAGAAATAACATGGGGTCAGTTGGCGTAGCAGTGCTCATCGAGAGCACTTCTAAAATAATTGTTGCGTGTGAAATGCGCGATAAGCGTTGTGAAACGTGTGAATTTCACGAAAGGCAAGGCACTAGCCCTAACGAGCATGATTGTTGCGTGTATAAAGGGTCTGGTAGTGGTATGGAAGTTGACATATTTGGTCCTATGCTTGAATTTGCAGAGCGTGAAAGACGTTTGAGAGTACAAAATATTATAATGGATGGTGACTCGAGGTGTGTGTCAAATTTTTTGAGTTCACATCCTGAATCTGTGCTTCGTAAGGTTGATGATCCTGGACATTTTGTGACAAACTTAAAGAAACGACTGTATGACTTTTGCAGAAAGAAAAATCTTACTGGAAGAAGGAAAGTCATTCAAAACTTTGTTGACAGTACAGGTGGACATATATATAATGCAGTTGTTTGTAGTACAAGTGCTGATGCTGCTAAACAAAAAATTTCAATTTGTCTTACGCATAAACTCAATGGTAAAAGTGCACACTTCTTGTGCCCTGAAGGTCCTGATTCTTTCTGCGAGTTCAAACGAGGAAATTTGACATACAAGTCCCAGTCCCAGTGTCCCAGTGTCCCAGTGTCCCAGTGTGATGAACAAACAGCAGCTACTGTAATTCAGTGGTTTTATAGCGATGTGTTTAATAAGCCATCTTTTGAGCGTGTAATTGGCTCTGACAGCACACAGTCAAATGAAAGTTTTCATAGTACTTTGCACAAGCTGCTTCCTAAAGACTACAGGCAAGGAAACCTGCAGTGTAAACTAGGCTTGAATCTAGCAGTTGTCAAATTTAATCATGGCAATGAAGGTATTTGTAATGAAGTTGCTAGGCTCCGGAGTCAGAAAACGCTCCGCTCTCCGGTCTAGTGACAGAAAACGCTCTGCACTTGATTACACGGAAGGTCAGCACGTCCACTTAGGAAAGTAGACTTAGGCACCGGATCTCCGAAAGGTGGTGTTCCAAAATCAGAGATTCCCTGCAGCCAACCTTGGTAGGGGTCTTCTTCGGGAGTTCGTTTGTTGCACTGGATTCCAGCTGATCAGCAAGAGGGGTCAGCACTTGCTTGAATTTGATCGCTGGATTGATGATGAATCTTCTGCTTTCTGACCAGAACTTACCTTTGAGTAGTCCTGATCCAATCTCTAGGCTAACGCGCCTGACTTTCAGAGACAATCGCGCCTCTCTGTCAAACTCTGTGACTCTAGGTCTGACACACCAACGATTTATTACACTTGTTACAAGTATTATGGGTACACGCTTTGACAAGATTACAAATTACACCACAAGATGCGTTACAGACAGGGGTCGTTACAAACTGTGCAAAACAGGTACAATTACAGGGAAGTACAGTACACGATTTACTGTACCAGAGTTGCCAGTTACCTTCTTTAGATTATTATTAATATTATCCTAATTTAGGATAATATTACCCAAGTTATAGGTTTTAGGTTAGGGACAAGGTTCAGTGGTACTTCTTCTTCTTCCTTGTATTACACTCTGTCTCTACTACCCAATTGTTACACTGTCTCCAACTCTTGACTAACCAAGTACCTATATGTTTTCTTGTGCGCCTATATGCTTGTGCTGTGCGACTCTTTATCCGTCTTTACACACGGATTATCAAACTACAATTCAGCAAACTACAAACAAACAATTATTAACTAATATAAACCTGGGGGCGGTCTATGGGTGAGTCCCCGAATCGTTGGACACTGCTTTCCCGAAGGTCCGCTCCAACACCTAGACAGGGTTACTGTACGGAATTGGCTTTTTGAGGAAAACAGAGAAAATGGGGAGTCACCTGGTTCTGCCTTACTTATTCCTGATTAATATAAATTTAAACAACTACAACTACAAAGTTCGATAGCTGTGACGGCTTCTTCTGTCTTCAGGCTAGCTGTTGGCTCTGGCTGTATGCTAAACTCAAGCCAGAGACGAGGGGAGCATAGCTCCGGAACGGATAACGATGAATAGGGTGAAATTGGCCATTTTACACGAACGGTTCAAAAGATAACAAGTTTATAGTACTTTCAGACGGTTTTGGTTTCCCAACTTGAAATCAGGTGTCTGCGAAGTCGTCTCTGTTCTTGACCCTAGCTGCGGTCTAAATCCACAATGTACCTACAGTGATAGGTTCCACAGATGATAGGCTACTGACAAGGTTCACTTCCTGGGATCACTTCCGGATCCAACAATCTTAGATAACCACAAATTGACTCTGACTACTGGTTCCACGACAAGACTGAACGCTCCCACTGACTGCTCCAAACTGGATAGCTCACGACTTCGAATCCGGATCAGCGACTGTCCGCGCACCTGAATCAAATGGGTTAAAACCCATTAGTACAAGATTATGGTGCGGGAATCGAACCCAGCAACCATTACTCGTTCCTTTGCTTTCCAGGCCCAAAATGTGCATTTTGGGCCCCCATTTAAACTTGTAACTTGAGAATTGACTAAAAAACCATCGATTATTGCCTGTTTGACAATATTAACCGTTTCTGGTATCTTCTTGTCACCAATTGGGCCTTCCTGGCCTCTGTTAACTTGTATTATCAGAATTTAGTTAAACTTGCCGTGATTTCGGTTTGAACGAAGTGATTTGCAAGGTTTCCACCTTGGGCCCGGCTGGGCCTAACTGAACTGGTAATTACACAAAATGTTCTTGAGAAATGTACAAAAGCTGCGCTGTTTGCGACTTATATTCGGACCTCATTTGCTTTTGTCCTTTCCTTGCACAGACCGGCCTTCTAGGGCCATTTGGGTGTAAATTGCGTTGATTCTGAGCAGATTTTGCACAATCTTTAGAGCAAACCATAACACTGATTAATATTAGTATTTTCGGCCTGTGTTTGGCCTAACTTTGTTGATTTGTCACGGGAAATGGGTTCATTTCCCGTGACCAAAGATTACATCAAATATATGTACGAAACTGGACGTTTTATGGTGCATTTCTGATATTGGAAGATGGTTACTTGCTAGATATTTACAATAATTATCTTAACTAATGCCTACTTACCTACTTATAATAATTAACTAAAGCCTACGTTACATTAATGTTAAGTTTCGATTACCTGGTGCTTTAACATAAAATCCTAATTAATTAGTTATTTGCGGGTTTGGGGCGGAAATAACCAACTTAAAATAAAACCTACTGGCTGACTGTGAGTGAGTTTTCGCATGTAATTAGTTTAAATCAGTTTAGGCAAAAAGGCAAAAACTCACTCACTCACTATCTCAGCAGCCATTTTGCGCAGTCCCTACTTACCGACCTACCGACCTACCGAACTACGTCTACTTCTAAATCTACCAACCCCTTATCCTAGTGCCCTAACAGGGGACGTGCCGAACCGCTATTCGATCCGGTGCTGGCAACCCCAGCAGCCAGCCGAGTGGGAGTCGCGCAAACTACCACCCTTTCACACGAGCACATAATTGCAGTCGTGCAAAACTGGCATATAAATTAGCAAAATTTTGATGAAAACGAATTTGAGTAAAAATTACATATTCTTGTGGAGCTTGAAAAACTGAACATTTTTTGTGCTTACAGCACCAAAAAATGTTAGGTAAATAGTGAGAAAAACATAATTAAAGTTTAGTCCTACATATGCATAATTAGCACAGCTAATGTATTAATTAACATGCACACACGCTGGGTTGCTAAATTGCTTCCGTATATAGGCTGGCTTAAACTTGTTCTAATTATAACCCGTGTAGCTCAAATGGGAGAGCACTGGATCTATTAATCCAGAGAACCTGAGTTCGAATCTCAGCACGGGTCTACTTCTTTTCCTTTTAGATTGGCTCATCTTTTGGCCTCTTGCATGGGAAGTTAAATGATTACGGTAACGACCGTGAACCCATGTTAGTTTTAAGCCAAGGCCAATAATACCCTTCTCTTAACTAAGCCCAATTATTTCCCACTTATTAAAAACTTCAGCTAATTTATACAACAAAACTATAGACATTTTCCTACCTATCCTACCTATTGAGTATTAAATACTCAATGAACTGCTAGTCCGCTAATCGGACGTTTACCACATAAAACTAAATTTTTGAATTAACTTCGCAATAATTTAAACTGTTCTATTTTGGTCCTGATTTGGCTAATTCTGGATTCCGTGAATGCGGCCCATCCGTCCCCTAATCGCAGGGCAACCTACACGGATGACCGGAAATCCAGCAGGTTTGGCAGACCTAATTGGGGGTCCCCGTGACCCTAGACTGCCAAACCTGCCCAACTTGCCAAAATTACCTTTATTTCTTGTATACATTTCTACGACTTTCACTCCAAAATTGGTACTTTTACAGCAGTTACACATCCAACTAACTAACATGACTGATTATAATTTATCCTAACTTTGGGTCCAAATTGCTACTCAATTTGGCCCACTTTCCTGCCTACTATCTAAACATTTTACTCATTCACTCTGGCAATCCCAATACCCTTATCAGACAAAGGGGGTTTACATGGTATGCCCTCATTCACCCTCGCACTCACACAATTTTGATTACTAATTCACACTTTACAAAAGAAGGCTAGCTCTGAAACCTCACGCTCCATGAGGGGTTTGCCCAGGCAGCCACTTACGTAAATTTGGGGGGTCTCATTCACACTACCAATTACAATAACACTAGGGCAGACGATTACATAAACATAATACACCTAACTATTTCCTAACAAGACCTACCTACTTGTAGTATGCATATTTCTTGCCTTTATTTTGGGTTAACTTTGATTTGTAACTTCCAGCATTTTGTTTTGGACTTTGGAAGTTTGATGATTTAGATGAAAGAAAATTTTTGTTGGATTTTTGGAACTTTGATTAGTTTGGAAACCCGAACGAGTAATAATTGCTCAGGCAATTATTACTACAACAAAACTACACAAACATTTCCGCTAAGGACGGCTTAGGTTTGAATTAATTAAATTAACACAGGGAATTCGGCCATTCCCTTTAAAACAACTTGATAATTAATAGTTAAAATGATTCTGAGTTTTAATGCCTACTAATTTTTAGGATAAGCCGAGCCACACACAATTATAGTTTACAATCACAGTACATAGTTACAGACAATGTTATTAGCTTCATTAGCGCCTACTTTTGCAAATATGGCCGGCAATTCCTAATTGCCGGCTGTGGGGAGAAATAGTCCCTAAACTAACTCAGTTCTGAATGTGAGGTCGTAACCAAGGGACCTCCTATCTCAACTCAGGGGTGGGTCCCCACTCAAAATCCCAGTTCATTATTACAACCCCGAAAAACATCAATACACATAAAACATCTGGGCGTAAGCCCCTACAAAAATTAAGGCCATTCAGGCCGTGGCTTGACTGACAAAGCTGATTTTTAACCAAGGCCCGAAGGCCACGAAAAGGTGAAGTTTTAGGCCAAAAGGGCCTTTAAAAATTCCCTAAAATGCGTTCCTAAAGGTGCGTGATTCCGGCCGAGCATAGTACGCTCATTTGGCCCTCAACGTGCGGTGTTTGCTGTGTTGCTTAGATCATCCCTTCTGACCAGTGTGGGTCAGAAGGGGTCCCTAACTCGCGTCCTAGCAAGGGAAAAGTGTACTTTTATTCCCGGCCAAAACGCTGGCACAACGGGAAGTACACTCAGACTGGGGGGGGAAACCGACCTCTCTCGGTCGTACCTCAAGCAAACACTGATGAAAATTTGAAAGTTCCAGTGAGCTGACAGCAATCTGACAGCTCACTGGTGTTTGCTTTGTCTGTCGGACTTTCTTTGATTTTATTGGAGCTTCCAGAAGTTTCTGGAAGCTCCCTATGTTAATACATGTGCCCGAGTCGGGCTGGCCAAGCGGCTGGTCCGTTGGAGGGGAGATTAATGAGAAAATGGAGTTATTACCCTCCAACTGACCCTAATTTTGATTTATTTCCCAAGCTGAATTTTGGGAAACTTTGCAGACTTTTTGGTTACCACGTAAAGGTAACCAAAGGGGAAATTCCCAGAATAAAAATTAATTTTCTCGAATTAGAAAACGAAATAGTACAAAATGACGGCCACTCGGGGCCTATTACTAAAAACCAAGCATTAACTGCTGGTTTTGTGAATTCATTTAATAAATTTTATGTTTATTATTTTTAGGCGTTCCCTTGTCTCCTGGCCCCTTTCTTTCTTTTTAGACTTGACCTTTCGGCCGTAGACAAGGGAAGCCGCCCGTTGATCCCAGCAACAATTGTCCTTCCTCGCCAAGACTCTGAGTCTAACTAGAAAGGAAACGGAAGGGCAATTGTTGCGTAAAAAATATGCATACCTTTAGCTACGTAATTTTCCAGCGAATAAAAGTTAAATATTATTAATCTACGTACTTGACTACCTAAGACTAACTATTTTCTTGTCTTTTAAATTATTAGGGAGGGAGTTAAGCCCCCTCCGAACGTAATTTCACGCTATGTGTATGTGTTAAGCGGCTGTGTTAAGCGTTAAGCGTTAAGCGTTAAGCGTTAAGCGTTAAGCGGCTGTGTATGTGTTAAGCGGTGTATGTGTTAGGCGACCGGGTTTGGAGTTTTAGAATCAGCAGAGAATTGCCTTTCAGATAAAACCAACTTATATTTTGACCAAAAATATGACTAAAAATTATCACCTAGCTAATGCAAATTAAGCCTAATTAACACCTATAAACACCAATTAACACTATTCCGTGCCCCTAATGGGCGAATTATACATAGCCTTATTTTGGCCCATCTTCCAATATTCGCACTTATTAGCTGCATAAAATGTTTTAGACTCGAAGTTTCTTGTTAAGTTGCTGGCTATTAAATAACTTCCTTCGTCGAACTTATTTTCCTTGATGATTTTCGGCTATTTTAACCGGTTTCTAAGTGATTTCTTGATAATGTGAGGCCTTATTCGTGGCCTGGGAAGAGTAACGACTCCTCCATTATACGGAAAACCGTATTAGGGCCTATTGCTGACCCGGGAAGGGTAACGACCCCTCCGTTATTGGCTGATGACCTACCTAAGCTTTCTTAGACTACGTTCCGCTAAGGTTCTATTCAATTTTCGTGTCATTTGCGTGAGCGTGATGCTATTTTGTCTTATTCTTCCTATTTTACACTAGAACCTATGTCCCTAATAATGAGTTTCTGGGGGGTTTCACACTGACTGGCAACTCTGGTAACTGCAAGACAGTTACTTTATAAAATGCTTGGACGTTTCACAGTTCACATCGAGATTCCACAAGCACGCCATTCATAACCAGTACATTAGAAACTCAGATCACTTCCATAGAGAATCACAATCTCCCACAAGTTGGGCCTTTCCTTGTATCTTTTAGGTTTTATTTTGCCTTTTCCATTACATATTCTTAGTGTATTCTATGATTTGGGCATTAAGCTTTGTCAAACCAGCAAGCAGACTTTTAAACATCTCGATAAGCGCAGAATGATTTTTCACGTAAGCGTTGTACAGCTTTTGGCAAAAACCATCGCTACAAGCTAAAGCTGCAGCAAAAGTTCAAGAACAGAAAAGCTGAATCAAAAGAAGGCGGGCCTGGCTATGTAGGTTGCGGTAAAGGCGATGACCAGTTGTTTTAGCTCAGACATAGTAAATAGTTATCCAGTTACTATCTATTTAGCATTTTCAAGCTGAGCCATTTGTTGGCCGCTGGCCCATTTTTAAATTGAGCTGATGTTATGAGACACAGAGTGAGTGTTACAGCGACCTGACAAGAAAGCCATATGCTTTCTAAGCTCACTTATCTAAATATCTTTGACGTTTCAGCTTCAGTTATGGCTCAGCGCCCTGGAATTCGCACAGAAACAGCTACTGTAAGTGAACAACAATCTTTGTGTAATGAAGTTGCTAGTCTCCAGAGACAGAAAACGCTCTGCTCTCCGGTCTAGTGACAGAAAACGCTCTGCACTTGATTACACGGAAGGTCAGCGCGTCCACTTAGGGAAAGTAGACTTAGGCACCGGATCTCCGAAAGGTGGTGTTCCAAAATCAGAGATTCCCTGCAGCCAACCTTTGTAGGGGTCTTCTTCGTGAGTTCGTTTGTTGCACTGGATTCCAGCCGATCAGCAAGAGGGGTCAGCGCTTGCTTGGATTTGATCGCTGGATCGATGATGAGTCTTCTGCTTCCTGACCAGAACTTACCTTTGAGTAGTCCTGATCCAGTCTTTAGGCTAACGCGCCTGACTTTCAGAGACAATCGCGCCTCTCTGTTAAACTATGAGACTCTAGGTCTGACACACCAATTATTTATTAAACTGATTACCAGTGTTATGGGTACACGCTTTGCCAAGATTACAAGTTACAATACAAAATGCGTTACTAACAGGGGTCGTTACAAACTGTGCAAAACAGATACAATTACAATTCAGTACAGTATACAATTTACTGTACCAGAGTTGCCAGTTACCCTCGTTCGATTATTATTAATATTATCCTAATTTAGGATAATATTACCCAAGTTGTATAGTTTAAGTTAGGGACAAGGTTCAGTGGTACTTCTTCTTCTTCCTTTTCCTACACTCTGTCTCTATTACACTAACTATTACACTGTCTCCAACTCTACACTAACCAGTACCTATATGCTTTCTCGTGCGCCTATATGCTTGTGCTGTGCGACTCTTTATCCGTCCTTACAAACGGATTATCAAACTACAAAACAGCAAACTACAAACAAACAATTATTAGCTGAGATAAACCTGGGGTCGGTCTATGGGTGAGTCCCCGAATCGTTGGACACTGCTTTCCCGAAGGTCCGCTCCAACACCTAGACAGGGTTACTGTACGGAACTGGGCTTTTGAGGAAATACAGAAATGTGGGGAGTTTCCTGGTTCGGCCTTACTTATTCCTGATTAATGTAAATTAAACAACTACAACAATTCAACGAATCGACGGCTTCTTCTTCTTCACTGATGGCGGGGTGGCGCTTAGGCCCGAGACACGGGAGAAACGCCTCCCGACTTAAAACTGATGATAAAAAGGATTGAATTCATGATGAGATCGAAAAGAGAATCGGTGTTTTAGTCCTTTTTCAAGAGTTACGTTTAGGCCTTTCGGTTTCTGGTTTAACCTCCCTCTTTGATCAGGTGGTGCTACGCTCGCTGTCTCTGTCTTAAATCCGCTACTCGGCAATACAAGCCGTCTATGTACCTTCCAAAATGACTGTTCCTGACTGACTGGTTGACTGACCGACTGTCTGATCCGGACTTCTGCGGTCCAACAACTGAGCTACTGACTACGAATACGACTATCTGAGAGACACAAGACTGATACGATCCACGGGCAGTTCAGATTCGGATAGCAGCGTAGCTTCGTCTCCGCACCTGAATCAAATGGGTTAAAACCCATTAGTACAAGATTATGGTGCGGGAATCGAACCCAGCAACCATTACTCGTTCCTTTGCTTTCCAGGCCCAAAATGTGTATTTTGGGCCCCGTTTGAACTTGCAACTTGAAGAATTGACTAAAAACTGTGGGTTACTGCCTGTTTGGCAATATTAACCGTTTCTGGTAACTTCCTGTCACCAGTTGAGGCCTTCCTGGTCTCAGCTAACTGACATTATCAGAATGCAGCTAAACTTGCCGCAATTTCGGCTTGAAAAAACTGATTCACAAGTTTTCCACCTTGGGCCCGGCTGGGCCTAACTGAACTGGTAATTACACGAACCAACCTTGAAAAACGTACGAAACCTGTGCTGTTTGTTACCTATATTCAAACTTCTTTTGCCTTTGTCTTCTCCTTGCGTAGGTCGGCCTTCTAGGGCCATTTTGGTGCAAATTGCGTTGACTTTGACCAAATTTTGCACAATCTTTAGAATAACCTAGAATGCTGACAAATATTCATGTTTTCGGCCTGTGTTCGACCTGTTTTTTGGTTGATTTGTCGCGGGAAATGGATTCATTTCCCGTGACCCAAAGATTGCATCAAACATATGTACGAAACTGGACATTTTGGAGTGCATTTCTGATATTGGAAGATGGTCATTTGTTAAATACTTATAATAATTGCCCTGACTACGGCCTACCTACCTACTTATGTTAACTGACTAAAGCCTACGTAATAGTAATGTTAACTCGCGAATTAGCTAAAGCCCACTTAATATTAATGTTAACTTTCGAGTACCTGGTGTTTTAATATAACATCCTTATTACCATTTATTTGCAGGTTTGGGACTGGAATAACAGATTTACATAAAACCTACCGGCTGACTGTGGGTGAGTTTTTTGCAGGTTATTAGTTTTAATCAGTTTAAGCAAAAAGGCAAAAACTCACTCGCTCACTGTCTCAGCAGCCATTCTACGCAGTCCCTGCTTATCGACCTACCGACCTATCCGGGCTAAACAGCAAACTACTTTCCTCGTAGCTACCTAAAAAGCTAATGTACCAGTTAAGACACATACATGCTGGGTTGCTAATTGTTTCCTCATTTTCTTCTTGGCTTGACTTATCTTCTGGCCTTTTTTACATGGGAAATTAAGTGATTACGGTAACGACCGCGAACCCATGCTAATTTTAAACCAAGGCCAATAA
>JASAND010004229.1:0-16918 GCA_030248195.1 Trissonchulus latispiculum | reverse complement strand
CTGTTTTGATGCAGGTTTTGATTTTTGATGTATTGTCGTAAACTGGTTTACTTCCGCTTTCAATAAAGTGTATAACATGCCTAATCTACGTGAAATCAAACCTTTTTACTTTAGAAAATTTATGTCTTAAAGATATACAGCCTATCTTCAACAATGTCTTACATGCATTTGCAGCTATTTTGTGTGCGGGCTATGCAAAAGTTGTCCCCGGAGCAACTTTAAGAGACCTGCTACGCTGAGGCGCCGCAGGAAAAACTGACATAGTCACAAAATATAACTTTGTCACAAAACTGACATAATGTTAAAGCAGGCAGTCCAAACCTGCCTGCTTGAAATCAATATAGAAAACCATTTAGCTAAAACTGGTTTCTCTCTCTTTCAACGAGACTATGTATTAACGTTGAGGGGGGCTTGGAACCACTTCCGCGGCAAATCCGATGGACATGGACCCCATCAAATGGAGATCCCCACAAGTGTCCCCTGGCATCCTTCTGGTCAACGGCGCTAATGGGTTCCAACTCCCGGGGGCATGACTCATATTCTTAATCCTTAAATTATGCTGCCGAGCTAAGTATGTCCTGGTCTTTCCGGATGATTTGGCCTAGATGTGTGCTGGTCTTGAGGGTTGGCAGTTATGCCGAATCAGCCATTCCTTAAATTATGCTACCGTGGGTTTGGTCTCGGTCCTTCTATATCCTGATCTTTCCGGATGTCCTGGACACAACCTGCAGAGACGTGTACTGGTTTGGCGATTCTCCACATTGCTGAAGACCATGCACGATGGGCCCGGAATAGGAAGAAGAAGATTAACGCTGACAAGGCAGCACAAAAGCAATAATAAGTAAACGCCTTTGCAATCAGAATTTAAAGAAATCGTGGCCAAAATTTTTGAAAGCTTTTAACAACAATACGAACCAATTAAATCCGAAACCAAACAAAATTTGCAAACATCATAGGAAGAAAATTGTCTTAGATTCTCCGTCAAACTTGTAACTGTGATTCTTAAATTTTCGTATACGGACTAATTTCGACCCGCTGAATCCAAACATTCAATCAGTTAAACTGTACGACCTACCCATCTTGCTGTAGAGTTTTTGTGACCTAGACATCCGGCTACCGGGCATGGACCAGATGTGACCAGATTATCGGAAATGTCTTGGGCCAAGGACCAGTATATTAGAGTATGAATTAATTAGCGTTCTTTTTCCGAATGTGAAGTGTTTTTATCGACTTGGTATCGGGTAACCGAATATAGACCGGATATGATGGTTTTGCCGGATTTTCCTGCTCCTGAAGTTTCTAAAAATATATACTTTATATAGACTAACTTCAAAGGTGAACTCAGGATAGGTGCTCACAGTCCGGTTCCAAGATTTTTTGGTCAGACTTTTAAAATTTAACTGTTACAGAGTTTTAAATTTAACTGTTACAACAAAACCTTCTCAGAAAAAATAGAACTTAGTTTCCTGTTGGCACTTTTAACCATATCCTGGAGCAATTAGTTGCAGACAGTTTCAACTTCGGTGGGTTTCTGGAAACGAGAGATCCTAACTTGAAATAGCAATTGTTTACTTGCATCTTGGGATGTTGAGAACTCTCGAACTTCATAATTCATGTGAATTTTTCCATAATGCCATGCAGTCCATGACGAGAGCGATACAACTGACGGTGTCGACAACACTTATATACTTTCAATTAGTTTTACACAAACAACTCTTAACTAATTCAGCTAATTCATAACAGACTAACTGCATAAACCTTTATAAGGAGATTTTGGTCATTACAACCTTCTTCTTACGTTTACCATAATCTCTGCTAAGAAAGTTCCAAATGTACAGGACGAGAAAACAGGGCACGCAAGATCATCACAAAAGCACAACATCGAAAACTGCTCCTGATTGATTAAGTCTTTTCGTCACCCTGAAAATCCGTTGAGGCCGACCGGGCGGGCCGTCCTCCGTTGTTTACTGGAAATGTCGGACTACAGTTGCATGGATGAAATGATCCCCAAACCGGCAGGCGAAAATCAAGCCGTGAGCAAATTGAACTTCTGTTCTGATGTAGTAAAAAGGAAGTTACTGTAAAATGTAATTTAATTGCAAAAAGTAAGCAACCGTCTTTCTAACGGTGGGATCCTTTTCGTTGCTCGAGTCGCCAAAAATTGGCAATCAAGCCCATCCAGTTTTACAAATAGCTAATTTTCCTTTCCTTGACTAGTTAGTCATTCATGTTTTCCGAGCTCATGAAAATTAAGTTACAGCATTTTCAGGCGTGCCACCTCTCACCTTAGAAAATCATGTTACAACTGAATTAATTTCATAAACTAATTTGCATACTGGAAATTCAACGAAATGAGAATTTCCTGTTTCAATCGAAGGGACTGTGGGAGGGACAGGACTGTGTTAAAGATAGGCAGAATTCTCAGTACTGTTTCAGTGTAGTTCATATTGAGCTAGATTCGATAACAGCTATCTCGCCTTTAGGCGAGATAAAAAATGGATATGCTTCAAGGAGGGACACGTTTTGGAAGCTGGAGCTGCGTATTTACAAAGCAACTGTAAAAAGCCTGGTTATTGTCTGGCCTGTGCAGTAAGTATACACGTACTCCTGTATTTGTCCAATATAACATCCGAAAATCAATATCTTAGCTGTTATATATAATAGCTGCACTGGAAAAGGTCCAGGCAGGAAGTCGGCCGGCCGAAGGGTTCGGTCTGCCCGTCGATGGCTGGGAGTTGAAACACCGGCCGACCTCAAACCAGGGAATTTTGGCTTTTGGATTTTCGTCAACCTTGCGTCCCGCTAAGTTTTAAGTTGCGCCCAGTTAAGAAATTTTGTGTCCCGGCAGAATTCTTATTTTAGCGTTTTTCGTGCAAAAATTGTTGTATTAGGAAAAGTACTATAATTTCTAGTGCAACACGAATTAGACTAGACAATGATCGCTTTTACAAAGAGAGAACTAGTTTCTGGTCTGCTGCTTGTATCTCTACGGAGATCCGCGGGCCACTGCAGTCCTCTTGCTGTGCGTAGCACAGTCAGACAGGTTTTGATGAAACTTTCTCTGGCTATTTTGCAGCACAGATAGAGCCCAGCGGGCTGTCCTATTCTTGGACAACCAGGCAGGAGCTCCAGGGACTAGTTCTTTCTTGGTAAGAGCGCTCAAGCGCCCACTGGC
Organism: Trissonchulus latispiculum; assembly: GCA_030248195.1. NCBI lineage: Eukaryota > Metazoa > Nematoda > Enoplea > Enoplida > Ironidae > Trissonchulus > Trissonchulus latispiculum. Next base: position 13,743 of record JASAND010004229.1, on the reverse strand, counting down.
TCACTCCTGTTCGGACTAAGGCTTCGGACTTAGCGACTGCAGGCATTATTTTTTATGATCTCTGAAAACAGTATTGCAAATGAGCACCGGGTGGTTTGGGGGGCGGAGCCCCCAGAAGTTGAGGATCTTTGCAATTACGGATTAAATCCGTAATGGAAATGTTTCAAAGATTAATTTGGCAATTGGTATATCTAACTAAAGCATCTAATAGTAATGTATTTTGTGTAAATGGCATCTGTGAATTTTTGAATTTTGAACAAATTCAGTATCAATAAATAAGGAAGCGTGTAGGCATCGTGCAGCATTATTCAAAGGCAAAAACTGAAGCATTTGTAAGTACCATTAACGTTGGTAGTCTTGCATTATTTCAGATTGTTATTTGTGTATTTTTTTGCGATAAATGTTTTTAGGAGAACCAAACAATTTGAATATTCTACTTCTGCTACTATTTTGTTAATTTCAGGGTTTTACTTTACTATTTACATCTTGACCTTGCCTGATGAATGAGCAAAATATAAACGTTCACGATTATTGTACCTAAAAGTTCTACTTATTGATGTGAAATTTACGACGAGTTCACAAAGATCTGATATAGATACACGTGATAACAACTTAACAAATAACATTGAGACATGACCTTGCACTTTGGCATTCCAAGACAAAGTCGTAAACACTAGGGGTGCACTAGAGGTTTGAGGTTCCCCAGAACCCGAAGAATTTTTTGGAAAAACGTTTTGGTAACATTTAAAGTTTTTACTCTTACAAAAGTGAATTTTCTGCTGAAATAATGTTGCGTCTAGCTAGCGTCCCGTTGAAATTTCGTTGCGTCCGGATAAAAAACTGATCCCAGACACACATGTCAACGCAAAAAACCATGCCTCACACACTGCCGCGTGTCATCTCCCAGTTTGCCAAAGACTGGATGTTTTCATCAAAAGGAAAAGCTGTGAGAACATTTTAAGTATTTATGTTGGGTGTAGCCAAAATTGGGGGGGTCGGCTAAGTCCTTCGAAGCGTACCGGAACACATGAAGGCAGCTAAGAACCAGCGAGTGGTTACTTTTTTGCCAACACACATGCTTTATATTCGTGTCAAAAATGTATTAAATCCAAAGATATTCAGTTGAGTCGCCACAAGCTCTGTGGCGGCAGGAAAATATGCTAAATGTACTTGCCCTGTCAGTCGAGGAATCACAAGGAGTACTAAATATATGGCTTGAAGGAATCTGGTGGAGGCCCCCGAAACTGGAAGAGAAAATTAATCCTTTAATTGTTCTCCTGCTGAGACATTGGTCAGCAATAACGACAAATGGAAAGGTCAAACGTAAAGGTCAATATTTTGGGAGTCCCATCAGATTCTCTAACTGCAAAGCTTAGTACCATATATTGAAATTGGTAAACTGGAGTTTTGAATTTATAACAATGTTCTTATAATTCACAAGTAATTACGTTTGACCTTTCCACCTCTCTTTGATGCAGACCAATGTCTCAGCAGGAGAGCAATTAAAGGATTAATTTTCTCTTCCAAATTTGGGGGGCCCACCGGATTCCTACAAGCCAAATATATGAAACTTTGCAAAATTGAAAGGATAATTTTATAATTAAAAGAAAATTCAACAAGAATGAAATTCGTTACATTTGAACATTGTCCTGTCTAGGGCTTTTGATTGTCATGTCACATAATGAGTTTGCTAAAGCTTGAAAATTTTTCATTGTAACTTACAATGGTATTGTACTATAACCAAGATTACACAAAGATAAAAGTATGACAGCCGGCATAATCTATGCAATCAGAGAAAATGCATTGCATATTAAAACAATCTCCATGCCTGTTCCACCAACCTTCTTCGGGCTAACATGACTAGGTAGGTACATATGCTATGATATCAAATCGCCAAATAAAAATAATGTCATCACTCCAAATATAAACGAAACATTCTATATAATGTTTACTGCGCACATGTGTGAGTGAAGCCTAAACGCATTCCTAAAATAGTCATAAAACTAAAAACTCCATTTTCAAAAACGTCTTCAATTAGGATTTCTTCAAGACGGCCGATTAAAGAAATATTCTATGCCACCATCTATTTTCATAATATTTCCGGTGATGAAGGAAGCACGGCTGCTGGCAAGAAAGATTATAGTTTCAGCCACTTCTTCTGGTTTCCCGATTCGGCCAATTGGGTGAAGCTGTCCCAGGTCTTCCTTGAGCTGAAACAAGCAAAGATTTGGTAAACACGTCATTATTTTATCCATTTATGTTTTAATATTCTGTTCCTTAGAGTTACTTAGTAACTGTATTGCTACTATAGTTTTTACTTTTCCAGTTTTCAATAAGCAAACCATTGCAGAAATATTTAAAACCGTACTTGTAAAAAATGTTGCCATACCTTTTCTTTCTCTTCTTGAGACATTTCCTTCTTGTACAAAATTGGTGTGTCAATAGCAGCTGGGCTGAAACATTGGTTGCGTAAGCATAAACTGCTTTAATAAACAATTCTCATGATCAAAAAGGAAGATCCTATCCGATGCTTTTAACACTCGAACATCGTTGATTCAATTAAAGTTTGGTTTTGTTTTAGATATCCGTAAAGCGCCCGTTTCACAAGTGGGACGGGTGAAAAGGCTAAGCAAACTCAAAGCGGTCATGAAACGAAAATCAAACTTAAACCGTTTTGTCAATCGGTGCATAACTCTAACTAAATTATTTACATAGTCCTGCTTTCCGTGATGTCTCAATGTTCTGTACTCATTTCCTGACGTGAACACAAGAAGTGTTAACTTTTTGTAATTCATAATTAAGCAAGAAATAAATCTCATTGTTGCATTTTGATTAAGATAAAAACAAGTTAATAACTCACTTTACTGAATTAACTCTGACACCCTTTGGAGCCAATTCCAATGCCAAAACTTTCGTGAACATATCCAGACCCGCTTTACTTATGCAATAGAATGGAAGATGAGGCACCTGAAGGAAATTCTTACATTACGTTTTATAGTAAAAACCATTTTTACAAATCGAAGTCCATTAATGCTGAAATATTATTGCGAACGTTAAGATCGTCTTACTACAAGTAAACCTACACAAACAGCAATCTGTGGTAGAGATGAACACGGGCCGGATTTTTCGGCCCGGCCCGGCCCGCTCCAATATTTTGCTCAGGCCGGCCCGGCCCGGTCCGCGGGCTGGGTCGGGCCGGGCCGACATGCTCATCTTTAATTTGTGGACATCGTACAGCTCAAACGTGTCCTAGTTTTTACGGTTTGAGCGTAAAACTGTTGCAACCAGCGCAGCTTTTCAACTTGTTTTCAGTAGACTGTTAATATTTGCAAACAAAACTACATTCTACCAAAAGTACATGATATAAGAGTATGACAGTCGTCACACTCTATGCAGCGAAGGCAAAAAGTATGCGATGCGGCAAAAACTATGCGATAGGCAAAAACTAGACAATAAACTATCCACACGAATCCCCGCCCAAAAATTTACCCTCTCTCACGCCGTATGGGTACGCTACATGGTTCCAAACCGGAGTCGCTCACCCACCTAGCCTATTTTATATGTCTGTGTGTTAAACATACACGCTTATGCCCCTCCCCAAATTGGGACGGTGTTACGTTAAACGTGTAGAGCGACTCCCGTTTGTACCCCGTATCCATATAGGGGCGGTGTGAGGGGAGGTCAATTTGTAGGGGGGGTTCAGCCGCTAGCGCGCATCGCATACTTTTTGCCTTCGCTGCACAGGGTGTGACGCTTGTCATACTCTTAAGGTTGTGTACTCTTAATACTACTACTAAAACTGCAAACCTAATAATTTTGGAACTTACAGGTTTCAGACTCACAATGCTCGACACATTTATTATGGAACCTAATAACAGAAACAAACGAAGCATTGGCAAGAAAGTCCAATCACGTCGCATATAGCAACAGACGACATATTCGTAGTAATTAGGATACTTTAGGATGTGTATTGCACAACAAGAACAACAACAAAATCAGTTTTATAAGCATATGCTTGCTTACGAAGGCAATCAATATCATTATCATAATGTGTTCTATCATCAAACGAATGCCGATTGTCTTTAGCATTATTTTACATTTTCATAATCTTTACTGGTTTTACAATGCAACTATTCGAGCACATTTTGTAAAACTGATGCAAAAGTTTTGAGTCGGATTCCTTTTTATTACACCCAGAGAAGGAATACTTGTCATCGTTTGAGTCTCGCTTTGAACTGTAATGGGAATAGTAATGAACCATATGTTGGGCTCTGACCAGGGTTCATGAACTGGCTGGTGATGGCACGGAGGGTGACTGTTTTCGGTTTGGTGTGCGTAACTGATGGCAAGCTTTTCTTCTTCAAAACAATACCTTCATATCTTAAAATTTGCCTGTTTTAAATTTCTGCAAATTTAGATTGACAAGGGGTAAATGTTTGAGTTCGTTTCATGGATGCCACCTTTGGTTGGGGAAAATTCATAAGAAGTTACTTCACTGAAAGGTTTAATAATTATGCAAATTAGACTATCAAATTAGGCACATGAATGTCAAGACGTTAGATGTTCATTACAGGATAATTAATATAATTGAATTGAACTCTTACAATTACTCTCTTACAACAGCTATCTGATCTCCTAGTTCTTAGTGTTGATCTAACCATCCTACTGATGTTTTCCGAATTACTTGCGGGTAAGAAAAGTTAATAAGCTACAGGTTGTTACAAACAAAATCTTGTATCAACTGCAGCCAGTTATAAATTATATTAAATTTTAAACTGATAATTAATTTAAAAGTGTACCAAGTTTAATTTAGTATAGCAAATTAGCAGTATAGCACGTTTTTAAAACATTATCAGATCTGGTGAGCGGACGGCGTCTGGTTTCATATTTTGAACCGTCGTAGTTTCCGTTATACTCTTGCCCATCCTTATCTTTTTAATTTAAAATAATTTTTTACAGGCATTTCCATCAGTATATCGGTGAAATATATGGAATGTGATATTCAAAAATGAAATGAATCACTATTGGTTGGTCTGCAAAAGGATCCTTTAGTTTTAGCTTACGTCTCAAACAGTCAACCCAGTCTACGGTGCAATTAATCAATTGAGTTTATTAAGTTGAAATATCCTGGAGATGCTGATGTGTTAACTATTATTAACTATTAACGGAATATACTTTGTAGAATAACTCACCCTTAGCAGCAATAAGATGAGGTATTGCTAACTGAGTTAGAGCAATCACAGAAGTCAAATTAATGTTCATGGTATTTTTAAATTCAGACAATGGTGATTCGCTGATTGAGCCTGCTTCTCCCATTCCTGCATTATTCACCTACAGATACAAAACAAATGATTAACTCCTGACATACTCTGAATGGTTTAATCAAATCAATAAAAACTTGTAAAACATTATATTCTAAACCGTAGGTATGCTTTCTGCTCATGCAAAGTGATTACTCTGCAAGTTGTAAAAATTCTTACACTTCGTGGCAGGTCTAAGACAAAGCAGGTTGAAGATCAGTCCTGAACAGATGACACACGGAAGTAGCCTGCCGTAGTCTGCCTGTACCCTATTAAGGAGCACTACTTACACAGGTAACGTAATTACGGAAAACACCGTCTCAGTTTGCGTACTAGAATGTCTATATTTCCAGAAATTTGCAATGCCTTTGAAATCAATGAAGTGCGGGTATCTTCAGATTCAATGTCTCCGAGAACCGTACGAACCTAAAAGCAGCAGACTTGTTACTTATTAAAAATAAATGAAATTTGTAAATTTCTTTGCTCTAATTACAATTAGCGATAGGTATAGCAAAAAGCAAAAATACATTTGACTAAACAATAGCAACTCTGTTGCGGTTTAGCCAGTTTCTGCGTACCAAGCAGAATCAGCTGAGACTTCTGGCACTGACCATCTTAAAATTGGAATCTGTTTATAGAGGGGAGAACTATAATATCCTTTATCGGGATGGCTAATAGGTAATTCTTCCATCCATTCTTCACAAACCACAGCCCTTTCCTTCCGTCATCACCGTCTTCGTCGTCCTGGTCGTCATCTTTATCAAATTTATCAATCCTTCCTGTGCCTGCATCCCTTGTAATTAAAAAGTTTACCGCCATGTGTCCATGTTAGTCGCTGGAGTGCAAGACCATATAAATGGACATTCGTAAATTAAGTAGTAGAAGAAGGGGAAGTTATTTATCAAATATATAAAATTTAGTATCTGTGTTAGAAAAGTTCAACAAGATAGATTTCCAATGAACCGGTATTAAAATTCCCCATATGTGAATTTTGCTTTCACCTGTTCTTCATTTAGACCAGCAGCCATACAAGCTAGCTTTGTTTTTTCCAGGTTTTCAGCATTTCGACCTGTGATTGTGACAGCACATCCTAAATTTGCTAAGCCAACTGCCGTAGCTTGTCCAATTCCAGAACTGGAACCTGAAAAGTCAAATGCAATTTGGATATTTACAAATAAAGTTGGAATAATTTAGAAATAGCTGGCTAGGTCTCAGTTGTGGGTGGCGGCGGATTTCAGGGAGGAGTCAAAATCAAAACTACGTCCAGGTAAACTTACTAAGTTGTCAAATTCTCCTCTTCCATTTTCGCAATATAATAAAGACAAGCTTTTCTACTTAAATAGATATAAACGCATGATTGTACACGTTTCCTTTATAATATTGAATGCACATTATATTTATAATTATATATAAATTATATATAAAGTTATAACGTATTCATTTTAACACGGCGATAAACCAACCCGTAATGATAGCAACTTTTCCTCGAAAGTTCATGATGTGAAACAGGCAGCTAGCATAGCTTCTAAAATTAAACAGAATAAAGCAAATAAAATGCGTTGACAACTTTATTAGCAGACTGGTTTTTAGTTGGCGCTTCCATACAATAACCCAGATGTCATTGAAAAAATGCTCCACTAATGTGATTTAATTTCATGGCTAAACATTCAATACTTCTCCATTCACATACTACATATTGAAAGCATAAAAAATAACTCAGCACGCTTGGGAAAGTACGATAGTATTTAAAATTAACTGACAAAATTACTTGTCACTCCAAGGCTGGGCAAGGTTTACGCAGTTACCAAATTGCAAGGCAGACCTTACGTTCCCATGCTGCTACTGCTGCTACGATCCCATTTGGAGGTCGTACAAGTAACGGGGTGGGCAGAGGGGGCACGTTATGACAAAGGTAAGGTAAAGGGAAAGTGACCCTCTAATGTTGACTACATCTGTGGAAGAGGGTCCAGCCCTTCATCAGGCATTACGCCAGAACACAGACTCCTGTTACCTTCCCACCGCAGTGGTACCCATTTACCGACCAGTTAAGGATAGACAGCTGGTTGACTGAAGCCCACGGCGAACCGATATGTGCTTAGTCCCTTAGTATGACGAAGGTGGGTTAAGCAAATAGCATTCATAGGATAACTCGAGCATATAATGACAGGAAACCAAAACATGTTTTAATCTTGGATTCAAAGACTCGTCTTAGCAACAGCGTTTGTCCGTTTTGTGTAAACCTAACAACTGCACCAAAGGAGTAAATTTTGCTGAGAGTTTATTATTCAAGTGAAGTCTGACAACGTATGTATTTTCTGAAAATCTCAGGAATCAGAGATTTAAAAATTTCAAATTTTATCAATTTTAAAAACTACAAAAAAGGAGTAATGAACAAAAATTAGTCCGGCTTGGTATAAAATTAAGGCCTAGCTGAAGAACGCGAATATGTATCGGTGTGGCCGATTTGGAATGACATGTGGTTTCACCGGCCCAATATCCCAAAAAATTTGGCTCATTTGGAAGCTTTCGCCAGGCTGAGTAAAAGTTCTGCTTGGGTCTTCGCATCAAAAAATTCTATCCCTTTTCAAACCACAACAAGGCGATCCCGAAAAAGGGAACTGTTCAAGGAATGTGCTTATTTGGCAGTTGGACGCACAAATCATGCAGTTGTCTAATCTGGTTTGTCGGACATAGATTACTATGTTGCAGTACTAAAAGACAAGATATCTCCTAAAAACAGATTATGTGGTCACTTGGGAGGAAAACTGGGCTTCAAAAGATTCACTAAGCAAAGAGTGATATCTAACACTGCTAGATGCTGCTCAAACACTGCTGCTTTCATAGATGTTTTTGTCGTCAAGTAACAGGTCCATCTCTAACCATCCCGTTTTTATTGGCGGGTTCACAGTATTAAGGAATATTTAATATTTACGGAAATTAATTTGTTGTTTGCTTGGTTTCTTTGTTTACAATGTATTTGGTTGATAAATAAATTAATATATTATTGGAATTTATAAATATAATAGAGTAGTTTGGGGGGTCTGGCGAAAAAGGAGAGGGGGGTCGAAAAAAGTCGACTTGGGGGGAGAGGGGTAAGAAAAATTTCTTGGGGGGGGGGGGGGGGGTCGGCGAAAAATCGGTTTTTCGTTAAAAATGAAAAATTTCTCAATTTTCAGCTTAGCGATTTTACGGTAAGTAGGTGAAGTTTAGCAATTTTTCGCTAATTTTTTGAAAATTTCGATTTTTTGGCAAAAATTTTCAAAAATAATTTAGCAATTTAGGTATATATAGGGGTTTGAAAAATTTCAGGGGGGGGAGGGTCGGCCGAAGGCCGATTAGAGGGGAGGAGTAGAAAAAATTTTTTGGGGGGAGGGGTCAATTTGGCTCCTCAATTTCCACACCCCCCCTAACACACCTATGTTTATGATGGGTAATTTTTCTTGGTGAGCCCTCGGGGGGCAGGGTATTTTTTACGGGGGGGGGGGCGGGCCCCCCCCCCGAAATTGACCTTCCCCCCCGAAAATGCCTCCACCCCCGAAATCGCCCCCCCCCCGGGATTTTGGTCTGCCCCCGCCTTAATGAGGTCTACATTTTTTCCAAAAATGGTCAAATTTTCAAAAATTTTCCGGCCTCGCCGGAGATTTTTTCGTAAAAATGACTATTTTTACCTTAAATCCTGGCATTTTTGAGAACTTTTTGTGTTTCACCATGCAAAATATGCTAAAAAATACCATTTTTTTGGCTCATTTTTGCAAAAAATCTTCCCCCCTCCGAAAATTTCCTCCCCCCCCGGGTTCGGGGCTCCCCCCGGGAAGCCTTCCCCCCCGGAAAAAATCCCTAAACAATACCCTGTCGGGGGGCGAGTCATTCTTGGGGGGGGCGAAAATTTTTCAAAATTTTTCTAAAAAGATGCTAAAAATAGTGCTATTTAACAAAACAAAACAAACAAGTGTTTATTCAGTAAAAACTCACAAGAACACCGAAACACATTTACTGAAAAGGAATACAAAGAGTTGTAACACAACTGCTAACATGTATCCATCATAAAAAATCAAAACCATAAAAAACTAAAAATAGTCAACAATAAAACTGGCATCAAACATCTTACGTACATATAGTCAATACAAGAAGCAAAAATGCAAAGGAGCAAAAAGAGCGTCTTAAAACAGCTGAATCGAGTTATTGAGTATATACATAAGTACTAGAACAAAAGGCAATACTCCGCCAAATTCCAGTTGTTGAGCCTTTGCTTGAAACTGTTTACGGTAGGAGCGTTAACGATATCGGAAGGTAAACTGTTCCAAATTCTCAATACTCTATTTGTAAAGAAAAACTTCTTTTCATCTCTACGAAATCGTGTTCCCATTAACATATAATTATGACCGCGTAAACTGGAAGCCGGTCTAAAACTAAAAAAATCCGAAACATTTACATCGTCAATACCGCGAATAATTCTAAAACATTGTACGAGATCCGTTTTAATTCTGCGAAGCTCAAGGCTCTCCATACCTAAAATATTCAACCTCTCGGCATAGGATTTGTTTCTCAAGCCCGGAATTCTTTTCGTGAAACGTTTCTGTACATCTTCAATAGCCTTAATATCCTTAACTAAATGTGGATTCCAAACAGCAGAGTTATATTCTACAATCGGACGTATGTACGTAGTAAACATTGAGCACAAAAAATCAGTATTACGACATCTAAAAGTTCTAAACAAAACATTCGTACGCTGTGCGGCCTTCCCAATCATTTTTGCGTAGTGATCACAAAATTTTAAATTATTGTCTACAACCACACCCAGATCCTTTACATTAGAAACCGTAGGTATTTGAATATCATCGACTGTATATTCCCGTAGGGGGTTGAAATTGCCAAGGTGAAGGAGCACACATTTTTCAAAAGCAACTTTCAACTGGTTTTCATTGGACCATCTGAAGAGGTTTTCAATATCAGTTAAAAGCGCCTGGAACTCGAGGTCCGTTTTACAAGCAAAATATAATTTAGTATCGTCAGCATAAATTTTAATGTGACTCGTATTAACACGACTAACAACATCATTTATATACACAAGGAAGAGGAGAGGTCCTAATACACTATCCTGTGGGACCCCACTTATTACTTCAAAACTGTTAGAAAGGTTGCCGTTAACCTTAACCCTTTGAGAGCGACCACTTAAGAAAGAATCAATCCAGTTCAGAAATTTAACTGGTATTCCCAGATGCTTCAACTTGTATAATAGCTTTACATGACTAACTGTATCAAAAGCTTTGCTGATATCAATATACACAACATCTACAGGAATACCAACATCAATATAAGACACCCAATTATTCAAACATTCTAGCAGCTGGGTTTGGGTAGATCGGCCTGAAATAAAACCATGCTGATGACAAGATAGAATTTTTGAGACAACAAAATATGCAAAAAGAGGTTTTTTGAGGATGCGCTCTATAAGTTTACAACAAATACATGTTAAACTAACAGGTCGATAGTTTACAGCTTCCAACCTGCTACCTTTCCTTTATAAATGGGCACAACAATCGCTTGCTTCCATTCCTCCGGCACAAGCCCGAACTCAAAAGATTTTTGAAAAATCATCTGCAAGGGAATAGCCAGAAGTACCCTAAATTTCTAAAAAAAGGTGGCAGGCAAAAGGTCCGGGCCACTACTGGATTCATTTTTTAACTGGGCGATAGAGTCAATCACATGTTTTCGGGTAATGGTAAAAGAAAGAAGTTCCCTGGTGGCGTCTTCATTTATATTATAGGCGGGCATATCAGGTAAATTATTGTCATCAACCACAAAAACTGACGAGAATTGCCTCCCAAAAACCTCAGACATCTCTACAGGATCAGATATTTCAACATTATCGACATTCAACAAATTAATACCGTCACTATTCTTCATGGTACGTTTAACATAACTGTAAAACTTTTTGCTATTCGGTTTGTCCAGGAACTTTGTTTCCTTTTGCAAGACTTCTCTTCTAATTTCTTTAGAGCATAAGTTAGAAATATCGTTATAGTTCTTTTTCGAGTCACGGGTTGGTTGAGCCCTGTGTTTCCTGAATGCTTTCAATTTTCTAGAAATTAAGCGTTTAACAGAATTAGAATGTTTCTTCCTACCACTCAATTATTGCACCCGCTTTTTCGGAACAAACCTTTCAATTAGCTCCAGGCATATGTACTTAAAAACGGGTCGCCAAATGGAGGGGTCGCCAACCCCCCCCTAAAAATTTTTTCCTACCCCTCCCCCCAAATCGATTTTTTCAGACCCCTCCCCCTAAAAATTTTCAAACCCCTACCTAAATTTTTGAAAATTTTTAGCTAAAAATTCGAAATTTTTCCAAAAAATTCCAAAAATTAGCAAAAAATTGCTAGAATTCGCTTAATTAAGCTAAAAATCGTTAAAAATAGCTGTAAATTGAGAAAATTTTTCAATTTTTTAACGAAAAACCTACTTTTTTCGAAATTTTTCGCCGACCCCCCTAGAAAATTTTTCTTACCCCTCCCCCCAAATCGACTTTTCGCGACCCCCCCTCCCCCTTTTTTCGACAAACCCCCTCCATACTTTTTTCAGAACCCCCACCCCCACTTTTTTCGCCAGCCACACCTATGGCTATGAAGGACATATATATGGGCCGAGGGACATTTTTTGGATTTGGCTCAACAAGCCTCAGTACTCCAGAAAATCCGGCAAATGTGCGGTGACACGAAATTTCGCAACTTTGTATTCAGTTTTTTCGCAACTGGAGATGTTTTAGCTCACACCAAGAAAAATGTCCCTCCGCAATAGTACGAATTTTCATCCAGTCTAAAATCAAGCAAATCCATTGGGTAGTTTTTGATAAATCGATGTTTGAAACGAAATATATAATCGCAGTTTTGCCAAAATGGTTTTTCCGCCAAATCTCTAGATCAAAGCAACGAAGTCCAGCTAATAGGCATTGATAAAATGGGCAATTAGACCATAGGTGTGGCTGGCGAAAAAAGTGGGGGTGGGGGTTTGAAAAAAAGTAGGGTGGGGGTTTGGCAAAAAAGGGGGAGGGGGGTCGAGAAAAAGTCAATTTGGGGGGAGGGGTAAGAAAAATTTTCGAGGGGGGGGTCGGCGAAAAATCGGTTTTTCGCTAAAAAACTGAAAATTTTTCTCGATTTGCAGCAATTTTCAGCGATTTTTAAGATAATAAGGCGAATTTTAGCAATTTTTTGACAATTTTCGAATTTTTGGCTAAAAACTTGCAAAAATTCAGGTAGGGGGTTGAAAATTTTAGGGGGGGGTCGGCCGATGGCCGATTTGGGGGGAGGGGTAGAAAAAATTTTTTAGGGGGGAGGGTCTGCGACCCCTCCATTTGGGGGAGGGGTCCCCCCCCACCCCCCCCCCTAACACACCTATGAATTAGACCACGTATCGATTGAGTATAAACGAAAATTGTTCGTACGATTTGGCAGCAATTTTGAAAAAAACTGATTTCCTCGAAAATGGCCGTTTTTTGACCCCAAAATCGTTTTTGACTTATACTGACTTAACCACTAGAGATAGCTCAAAGCTTGTAAAAGCAAAAATGTTCGTTTTTGTTCCCTCTTTCTATCCATAACAATCAATCTGGTGTATCGACTATCCGCTGAGAGTATAATGCCAAAAACCGAAAATTTCTTATCTTTTTTCACCTAAAAATGTGGGACTTTTCCCAGAATGTTAAAGACCACCAAAATAGCATAGTTAGAAAGTTTCATCCACTTTCACAAAGAATTGAAGCCTATATATAGGGTCAAATTTTCCACAAAAGGAAACCGCCACATTAACACGTAAAGATCAAAAAAGGTTGCCGACCAAAATTTTCAAAAGTGGGAAATTTTGGTGTATATATATACCGATCGACTCGTCTCGTAGTCCTGAGCACAGATATATCAAATTTATTATGCATTTATTATGCAATTATGCATTTTTGATTCCCCCCCGCCAGGGTGACTTGCATACCATAGGTGTAACGGAGATTTGGGGTGGGGGAGGCTCCCCCCCCAACATTTTCTGGGGGGCCCCCTCTGGCGACCCCCCCCCAACCCTCCCCCAAAAAAATTTTTCATTTTTTATGCCAAAAATCGCATTTTCAGCCGTTTCTAATGATAAAAAACATCTAACCATAAAGTAATTTTAACATTAGACAGTGGTTTTAAACTCAAAAACTTGATTGCCAACATGTTTCCAAGTCCAAAATAATGACAATATTGAGTCATAAGATCCATAATACAGTTAAAAACGTGTATTTCTCATAATAATAAACAGTTTAAGCCAAAAATTTGGACATTTTTGAAAATTTTTTCAAAATTTACCCTAAAAATACCCAATTTTAGGCCATTTTTCGCGCCTTCGGCGCGACTACCCCCCCCCCCCCGGTGGGGGGGGGGGGCCCCCCCAGTGGGGGGGGGGGGCCCCCCCCCCAAAA